>JAHWFP010103006.1:4828-34613 GCA_023313725.1 Lithobius niger | reverse complement strand
TTGCTGTATGCTGCAATGTATAGTGGATTAGGAACATATGTTGTTTCTAGAGATATGATGAGAGATCACAAATTCTGTCTGGATGGTGCTCGACTGTCGTCACTTTTCCGACGATGGCAACTGTGTCGACAGTTAGGGTTCAAGAAAGATGCCAGAACTGGAAAATTTAAATTTATGGTAAGGTATTTATATATAGCTGGTGTGACATAAAGGAGAACCCGTAGGGCTTGACGGGGTGTCTGTGATAATATTACCGCATATTCCATCTCTCGTTCTCGTTCACTACCTTATATGGCCAAATGTGCGACGACTGGTCGTAACTATTTTCTTGGATAACCCACGTTAAAAACATGCTGTATAGGTTAAACGTAATAGATAGGTGAGAAAAAATACCACTCGTGGTGCGATTAGAAGAATTAAGTAAATAGTAAAAAAAAAAACATGTTGCCTGCACCGATGTTTGTTATTGTATACTTTCTTCTCTTTACCTCAACCTATACTTTACTTAAAATTTTCGCTCTCTGGTCAGTATTGCATTCAGTATGGAGAAGCAGTGCCAAAGCAGAGTTACCTATTTGCTTCCAAATTGGTATTAGAAGACAGCCATAAGCACCGATTCATTAAGCAATATACTCGTAAGTCGTAACAATGCTGTGTGGTACATAGTACTGGTATAGTGTACACCTTAAAGGCCGGTTGCTACCAAATTAGCATTGCAGCATCTAGGCCTGTCGTGTTCTTTCTCGCAGGAAGCAAAGGAATGCACAACGCAAAACGTTTAAACGCTCCAAACAAGCCACGCGACTCCTTAATTAATGAGTAAAAATTTGGTAGACCCTCATGCCCCTGGAAACAAGCTATAAAGCTTAACGATACTAGTGTCACTAGGGCCAGGGGAATTTAGTTATATTTTTCAGTGGCACCATCTAGTGACAATAATAATAATAATAATAACATTTGTCGCAATTGTAACAGGTCTGGCAAGGACCTTAGGAAAGATCACTGACAGCCAGCCTAAATTAAAAAAAGACAACTACATAAAGTGATAAAAGTATGGGCTGGGGGGGGGGGGGGGTGGGGGGTAAGGGAATAGGTATGGGGACACGAATGCCATACCACCAAGGTTAGACCTGCACTGGACAATTAGGTCCCCGATGGCATCGCCAAACGTGTTGGACAAGGGAGATGTAAAAATAAAAAAAAGGCCCAAATAAAAATAGAAAGGCAGATAAAAAAAATGGAGAGGTCAAAAACATCGTTATGTAAATCAAAGTATGGTTATGGTATAATCTAAAACAATGCATCCCTAAAATGGGAATTGTCACCACCATAAAATAAATAATTTAGAATTATTGCACGAGGGCGCAGGAAAAAGCATGTTAGAATGAGCCGCAAAATGTAGGCCCAAGTAAAAAGTGGAATAAGGTCTTAGGGACTCAGTGGAGAGTTCCCCGGGCGGCAAAGAAAGGGACGGAAATTTATAGCCTTAAGCCACGTTTTGAAAGAAGTGAGTGACAACGCAGAAACTGTCTCATTATCGAGAGAGTTCCAGACTGGCACAACTCGCAAAGCAAAAAAAGATTTCCTGGAGTCAAGTCGAAATTTGGGTAAAACGAGCTTCAAACGGTTGCCACGAGTCTGGGTCACCGAACTAAATTCAATAAATGGTAATAGCGTTAATAACGTTATTTAGCGTTAAGCTTTATAGCTTGTTTCCAGGTGCACAAGGGTCTACCAAATTTTTCTCAATAATTAAGGAGTCACGTGGCTTGTTTGTAGCGTTTAAAAGTTTTGCTTTTTGCATTCCTTTGTTTCCTGCGAGGGAGAACCTGATAGGCCTAGATGCTGCAATGCTAATTTGGTGACAACCGGTCTTTAATTCATAATATTTATCGACCTTCAGAGGTTACCAAAGTACATTATGGTAATAATACACAAATCATGACATTACACTAATTACTAGTGTATCAGTTTCTGCAGGATATACAGGAGAGCCTCTGTTATCTAACATCAATTCTCCAGAAAAATTTAGAAAATTGACGCTTATCGGACATGAATGTGACATCGACCGAGGATCCACAGAGTCACAGACGTTCCTTACGTAGCTTTGCCTTAAATTGACTTATGTCAACCGCAACTTGTACCATTGTAGGAGAGATGTGGACACAGGCCATTCAAGTTGGAATGAATTATAATGACAATGTGTACCCGACAATTTCTGCTAAGTCGATGTAGCCACCGTACTTATCTAATCCTCATCAGGGAAACCCCCTCTATTCGCATTACCAATTCACATAGCTAGGCTTTCGATTTCGACTTCATTTTTTTAAGGAAGTGACAGGTTGCCACCCTAGCTTCGTGACATTTCTCCTGCCAAGTGCTAATCTCAACCAATGATTGCTAAGCAAGAGCTAAGGCAATGCAAGAAATAGATCGCTGCTACTTGTTACGTTGATGTAATGTGGTGGTTTGAGATAAAGCGGTTTAGGTGGATACGCATATTCTTAAAATGCTACATTGATGTTAATTACATCGACTTGAGTTAAAGCGACATAAGGAACTTCCATGTGCCTCTCTCACCGTGACTCGTATTTTCTGCTTCTGAAGGTAGTTGATCCACATTATTTTCATATTAAAGATGAACTACAAATCCAGACAAAAACAAATTCTACTCGGTAACAATTTAGTTCCGTTCTTTTCCATGTAAATTCAATTATCTGAATTACGAAACACTTCGTTGAATTACTCGGTGCGAAAGAAGACCTTGGTCCTAACTACTGTACTTCAAATAATCAAGATTCTACTGTATAATATGTAGAATTGTAGATTAACTGTTACTATCATGTAGTAATGTTATTAACAGAATATTTACAACTGTGCATTATTATATTGGAAAACTGAATCCTATTCATTTTAGCCTTGATTTGTTTATTTAAAGCAGGGTGACAAACTCTACTCCCTCTTTCATTCGGTTACCCGAATTGTTGCTGTACAACGTCATGGCTACATTTTAGCTATAAATTAAATAATTAATTAATGTGTTGCATATTCTCTTTTATTTTTTAGCCTCCTGTGTCTTACAATCCAATTATTCAAAGGACGAACAACTCTCTGCACATCCCTTGTTCAGAGTCAACGTTTGCTGCATATACACCTGATCTTCCAGCTCGTTGGTTGTGTATGACCAAATCAAGTGCCCCATACTCAAATTCTATTAAACAGACTGTTGGTGGTGGTGTTGCATCACACAATAAATGATTTCAAGCAAATTATTAGTTTTCATTGCTGGTCACTTTCACCTCATCACTGATAACACGTTAGGTGTTTTTTGTTTAGGTATAACAAAACCTAATAAAACACTAACGGGGGACAAATTCACAACCACATCACAGCCCCATCACATCCACGTTTTACCGAAATATGGAAACTATTAGCATTACAACCAATCATGTAGGTATTAACTATACATACAGTACTGTGCACTGCGCAGAAAAGTAAAGAAAGAACCTCTGCTTCAACTGGCACTCGAACCTGCTGCCTTTTATTTGCATGACTTATGTTCACGGTCTTGCCGTGGTCAGAAAGTTAAACATTTGAAGAGAAAAAAAATGCAGTAAGAAACGACAGGTGTTTCTTTTTATTAACTTATTTGCTTTTCAGGTGCGTGTGGGGGCAATAAATTATAGCAGGTTAACATTTTGTATGTGATTATTAGTCCCATTACTAATTTTCATACTTTTCGCTAAAATTTTGGCATTTTAGCTCGGGTGTGGCCCAAGAAAAGGGAGATACTCATCCATCCATAGAAAGGACTACAATAGTAAATATGTGAATTCGAGCTTAGTGCCTATATTGGACGAACCCCACAATCTGCACAGTGTCCCAGTTAAGGTGATATTGCCAGGCCCCTAGAACTGGATGTTCGCAGAAGGAAGCAACGTCGCCACAGTGCACGAGGTAGGAATGTGGCGTCGAGTTGGCACACAAGTCAGAGAAGATAGGTCGCCACGGACCCGTCGTAGAAGGGATGTCACCATGGGCTTGTCTTATAAAGGGTGTCGCCAAGAGGCATTGCAAGGGCCTTTACAGTTATTTGGAGGCGAATTAGGGAGGGGAAAAGACCTTTCTCACCCCCTATGCCAATGGCAAATCACAATTACGATATGAATGTTTGAATTAGTGTATCAACTAGAGAATGCCGCCAGGATTATGAATTTTTGGATACCAACTACCACTGATGTGATGATTCTTGCCCCCTCTCTCGGTCTGGGTGTCACTTGGTAGACACTTTGGACCCTATGTTCGATAATGAGGATAATTTTTCTGTGAATTCGCAGGTTATTTATTGGTTGGCTCTTTTATCACATGGAGGGAGTTCTCCCGGTTAATTTATCATTACTTGCCATCCACCTTTTGTAAGGAGAAGCCAGCCGCAGGTGTGCAGACGTCAGACACACTGTGCGCTACTATGCAAATTCCAATGGTGCACTCCCCGATCCATACCACATTCTGCAGTCTAGTTAAGTTCTGGCAACCATCCATCCCTTCATCACCTTCCTTTTGCTATCGCTGGGTTCATCCCCCCACTCCCACCCCCACCCAAGGCTTTGCAATCTTCTAAAGAGTTGACGCCAGGACTGGCTGCTGTAGAAAAGGGTGTCTTTCACCTTTTCTTGCCAGGTACTCCGGGTTTCAACAGCCTTGTGCCTGTCATCCCAAAGACTGACTCAACTCTTTTCTGCAGAAAAACTACTTCCAAATGGAAACGCTGCTGTCAACCAGAGCATTTTTTCAACGAAATGAATACAGAGTTTCCGTGGGTTTAGAAGATACCTACATACCTCTGCACCCATCCATCTTCCATCTTTTCCGGTTCATTTCAGGCGAATGGAAGTCTCACTTCGAGGTGTGTTCATATCCATCCTGTAGTGGGATTTCTTTACCGCCATTGCATACACAATTTCATGCTTACTTTGACGACTGGCTGTTCTGCAACCTCTGCCCACAGACCCTCCTCCAGGGCTTTCGATTCTGCCTGTCCCTCATCGCAAGACTGAGTCCTGGCGTCAACTCTACAAAATAGTTCTTCCTTCTAACATTAATCCAAATGTATCTGAGGTGGAATTCGATTTGTTCCACTTCCTGACACATCTGTTGGCATAGAGAATTGCACAGCTGATCTCATCGTTAGCATCCCTTCGGTGTCGAGATTCACTGTCTGCTACACGAGACTTGGAGGTGGCGATAAAACAAATGGATTCCATAGTGACGCTCATGCCACCGAGTGCCTGAAGGCCCAAGCCCATGCACTAGTTCAGAAGAGATGAGTGGTTCCTCAGCACTCCTTGGAAGACAAGATCCCCGCCCAATCTCGTCTTAATTTCCCTGTAGTGGTGGCTACAGGAACAAAACTTAGGGGTGGCAGTTCAACCTCCACTACTGATCTTCTACTCTTCACGGATGCTTCAACCTCAGGCTTGGGTGCGCAATTGGGTGTCCACATGGCTTCAGGGATTTGGTTGGAAGAAGGAGTCGTCCAACCATGGCAGTCCTGTCCGACAATACAATGGCAGTGGCACATGTAATGTGATGAATGGGGACAGGACCCACTCTCGCACCCTGATGGAGGAGGTTTCCGAGTTGTTCGGCCTGTGTCTAAAGTTTTGCGTAAAGCTACTACTCAGATAGATTGCGAAGAAGTTGAACGTCCAGGCCGATGAACTGTCACGTACAGATAAAGTCCCGGCAACGGAATGGATGTTATGCCACCAGGTTTACCAGATCTATCTACGGTGGGGAACGCCAGGGTGGATATGTAATTGTTCATTACATGTAATCATTACATGTAATTGTTGGACATGTAAGCTGTTCATTACCTGTTCTAACAAGCAACTCCAGAGCTGCTTCTCTCCATTTCCGAACCCTGAGGCGCGGGCAACGGATAGCCTCCGCATGTCGTGGGCAGGGATGTTTGCTTACACCTTCCTCCGTTTTCCAGCCTACAGAAGGTGCTGAACAAAATCTGGTTATCCCAAAGCTTCTTCATCCTGGTAGCCCCCCTTTCGCCAATGACGCCCTTGTTCGAGGATCTGCCCGATCGTGCTCCCCCTGAAACCAGATCTGCTTACCCAACATCGGGGCCAAATGCTTCATCCAAGTCAAGCAATTTTTCTTCTTCACACATACCTACCCTGAAGCATGGGCTGCGTGAAGCTAATTGGCAAAGATGGTTTGCGTGATGTGGTGAGAAAGGGGTCACTTAAGACCCCTCAGTGACATGCCTGGCAAATTTCCTACAACTTCTTTTCCAGACTGGCCTGTCTCCAATTGCCATAAAGGGTTGTCAATCTGTGAGAAACTCTGCATTCTCATGTGTCGGGAATGTGGATTCAGTACACGGCTTAGTGTTGTCGAGATTGGGGCAGGCTTTCGGCAATGTCCGACATCAGGTCCGCTGTCTTTACCCTGCCTGGAACTTCCTCTGGTACTTGCAAGCTTATCCGCGGTTCCTTAGGAGCCTCTGAGACGTGCCTCACTTTTGCACCTTACCCAGAAAACTGTTTTTCTGATAGCTTTTGCACGTGCAGCGTATCAAATCGAACTGGCGGCGTTCGCCAGAGAGGATGATCACATCCGCTTTGGAAAGGACTGTTCAGGTGTCACCCTTGTATTCCTGCAAAGAACCAGAGGTCGGACAAACCCTTACATCCGCTAGCAGTCGGAGCTCTCGGCCTAGTGGTGAAACCCCTGAGCGGGGAGCTGGTACAGTGCCTGATCCGTGTTTTACTATTTTATCTGGAAATTACAAAACATACCTTGCCTGCCCCCTTGTCTTCTAGGAACAATGATCCTTGGACTCCCCTTTTCTTCTGAGTAGTGATTCCCCCAATGATACTGGCAACTTGGATCTGTGAGATGATCAAAAGAATCTACGACATCACCCCATATCATAAGGACTTTCCCTCCTCGGTGTAAGAACACAAACTCGGAACATTGTCTTTATCCTGTGCTTTTGCCTCAGGGGTGCCCCTTGACGAAATTGTTACAGCTTGTTCATGGCACATCAAAAACACCTTCATCAACCGTCATTCACGAGTGGGGCTGGTGGAAGTGCAACCATGAAAGAACATGTTATGACTGGCAGTGTATGGGCAAGAAGTCATGTTGCCTAGCTGGCGTTGAAGCAGAATGAAGCTGTAAGTTAGGTGGGTGTCCTTGTAATATGTAAGTCTATGAGATTACTGGCATCATTTGTGCAGATATCTCCGGGTTTGGCTTGCCCCACCTTCTGTTAAAGTGAAAACGGAATTTTAAAGATAAAAATAATTTCTTCTTATCCTAGAATACTTACGTTCAGGTAAACCCACCAACCATCCCCCAGCTCTACCAAACGTTCACCAAATGAAAGTGTGTGACAGATGGCAATGCTTACTGGGATGTGAGCTATGGACACCACCTGTGTGTGTGTGGGGAGGGGGGGGGGGGGCGCAATGGAAGCTTAAGGTTTGGCCGTACGCCATATTAAGTAATCTTGACCCCAGTAAATCTCCGGGCCCCGATACATTTAATGCCGTAGAGCATTAAATATACGATTTAAGCCAATGCTGAAGGTAAGTATCGTAGGATACTGTAAGTAAAAGCTAATTTTATCTTTAATATTCCGTTTTTCCGTGAGAACTGGACAATGATGCTTTCTTTATTTGTAGTAAACCTAACAAGATTGTAATGACACAGTATTTCTGATAAAATATTTATTTAAATTAAACTATGCTATACCAAAAACTTCAACACGAACTTGTCAGTATTTATTTATATACAGTACACAGTAAGTTTCTCTGGGGAAGTGAATGATATTCAAAATGGAGCCTCTCAATGACAAACTAACAGAAGTATATATACTTGACAACAATGCAAATGACTTCAATAAATTCTTTGCCTCTTTTTTCAATAAAAATAAATGGGGTCTCACTCTTCCGCCTAAAGCCCTTCAAACTGTGGAAATTAGTAGAGAAATTGTTTACGCCATATTAAGTAATCTTGACCCCAGTAAATCTCCGGGTCCCAATGAGATTCACTCCTCAATTTTACAAGGGTGTGCTTCTGCACTTTCACTGCCTCTAAGGATAATTTTCAAGCAGTCCCTCCATACTGGACAAATTCCTCAATACTGGAGATGGAGAGTAACCATTGTCATCCCTATTCTTAAAAAGGGCAGTAAAACTGATGTTAATTCGTTGACTTCCCAAGTGGTTACAGTTTTTGAACAAATTATCCATATAGCATGATGACTTTCCTGGTTAAATACGGTGGCATCTCTTAACTCTAAGTGGCAGCGTGGCTTTAAAAAAAGCTTACTCTTGTACATCTCATCTTCTGGAAACAGTAAACTACTGGACTGAGGCTTACGAAGAAACTACTTTGTGATGCTGTTCTCTTGGACATTGGTAAGGCTTTTGGTACCATTGATCACTCCATTATCTTAAGTAAACTTGCCAACAAGGGTATCAGAGGGCCACTTCTGAACTGGATTAGCGAGTACCTTCCGGGTGTGTCGGTAAATAGCGCCATTTCCACATGGAAACCTGTGACAAGTGAAGTCCCTCAGGGGTCTATCAATGGCACCCTTCTTTTCCTCTTTGTCATTGACGATATCCCTAAAAATCTTTTTACAATTTATTTGTTGACAACTTGAAAATCACTAGAAGGATCATCCTATGCTAACGCACAATCCCTTCAGGAAGATATCAATAACGTCTTGTTCTGGGCCTCTGAAAATAAAATTTCTTTCAATGAAACAAAATGTGAGGTCATAGCAACTCCAAAAATTCCTATGGTGTCCATAAAAAAATTCATCCACAGTGTTCCTAAAGTCAAAACTATGGGTGTTCTTATGTCTAATGATCTCAGGCAAGCAGACCAATGTATCTCACTCTTGCTGCTGCTGAAAGGGCCAACATGATCCTTGGCCAAATAAAGAAACACTTTCACTACCTAGATGCTGACACCTTGCCGTTGCAATTGCTGTATAAAGTGCACGTGTGCCCACGTTTTGAGTTTACTATTCAGGTTTGAAATCCCTTCTGAAACGATAGTATGTTTAGCCTTATACCCTAAGCAAGGACCTTAGTGGGTGTCACTCCCTTGATGCTATGGCTCCATATTGTGTATTATGTATTCTCTCAATACCTTCCTAAAGCACCGAACAGAACGAACTAAACGCACCACTGTTGGTGACAGTTCAGCTCATTCCCTACTAAAGCCGTGTTGATGTGGCTTGCTTACGTCAACCATCGTCAGTGATGAATCGTTTACGGTACCTAGCGCATGCTCAAAAGCTCCACCACTGGCAATCACCCGCAACCACCTACCCGAGATGGTTCGCAATTTTGCATTGCTTGTGCGTGGTTACTTCCATTAGCGTAGCCTGGTCCAGTCAATTACCCATGTCTGGTCACGTTAAAGGTATGACGTAACGAAAGCTCTGTTGAGCTTGTTGATTTTGCTGAGCTGTGATTGCAATTTTGGAAGGTACTAAACTGCTGACGCAACGTTACTGTGCACGGGCGACGTTAAGTTTGGAGCCAAACTGTCTCTAACAGTGGTGCGTTCTGTTCGCTCTGTTCTGTGGTTTAGGAAGGTACTGTCTTTATTGATGACAATTTATTTCAGTCATGCTATATAGTCTTATGTATGGTCATACCCCTGGAGGTCAGGGTGGCTCGGGCCTTGTCTGCCACTAGGGGTGGCAGTTAGCAAAGTGGCTCATAGGATACCAGGATATGTATACTACTACAGGAAGTATTGCACACCACCTGTGGTGGGAGCTGGCTGCAGCTCTGGGTATAAAAGGCCCTGTAGCCCCCTTTAGCTTCACTCTAGAACATGCTTTGGAAGCTGGTCCCCAACCAACAACAACTCTTCCTGAAGAACGCCACTCTACTGTAGCATAACCTAGAGTATCCTTGAACCACTGACAACATCTCCTAAGGACAGGCCGAATGGCCCTGGAAATAAACCATGAATTCTACCAACTTTCTGGCACCTTCCTTGAACTGGGTTGAGTGGGGTTGCACTTCCTGCAAAAAAAAAATAAAAACCATCAAAATACTTGAGGCAGTTTAGAGGAGAGCCACCAAACTGGTACCAAACTGGGCAACCATAAACTACGATGAAAAACTGTTGCACTGAAGCTTACATCGTTGCTTCGGTGAAAAGAATATGAAAAGAATATTTAATTAACCTTGCATCACTGGAGGAACGACGTTTCCGTGGATACCGACTTTTGGTCTGTAAAATGGACGGGTCTGCAGGTGCTGATCTTTCTTGTTGCGTTAAGCCATCTTGTTATTCTCGAACCATGGGCCAGTTTTTCATCCAGGAAAAACCATTTAGCAGGTTAAACGCAAGAAAATTCTTCTTTGCAAATCGAATCATTCAAAGATGGAATGCGCTAACCAGCTGGTTGATCGAAGCTCTAAGTTGCAACTCATGGAAGGCTAAATGTAACACCCATACAAGCCTTTTTTTTTGGCCTTCGTATTTCCGCCATCATACTGTAAGTTCGTTACTTCTGGCTGTGTATTTACAGAGCTGCCCAGAGGTGTGATGCGAACTATGGCTTTAAATTATCCATGCCCTACCCCCACCCCCACACCTTTCTGTGCAACCAGTAATATAGTCTCTGTAAATTTTGGTGCCTTTTTTTTTTATGCCTGATTCTTTTGAATCCATCTCTGCATTCATGCCAGTTACTAGCACCATGGGGTACACCCCCTCGAGCCCTAAGCCAGGGCCTGTGTGTAACTAAGGGACGGTTCATTATTTATCAAAGGAGTGGGCCGGCGAAAATGAGGGGGGGGGGGAGACCACCCTTTCCCCCCCCCCCCCCGGGGGGGGGGGGTCTCGATTTTTTCGGGAGGTGCTATCAGGAGAGCGGCCGGGGCCAGGAAATAAAACTGTAAGAAAGGAAGTGCGCAGCAAGTTATAGAATGTTATTGTAATATTAAATTTATTTAGCTCAGCACATCCCACATTGTATTAAAGTAGGCCTAGTACATTTCGTACACTCTGTTCATGAAAATAAAAATTGTAATAAAAATTTTTTTTTGGGGGGGGGGGGCAGGGGGACAAAAAAGTTCTTCTCTCAACACCAAAAGGGGGGTCATGAATTTTTTTTTATATTGATGACGACAATTCTCCAGCCCACCTCCGTTGATAAATAATGACCGGTCCCTAAACATATCCTTTTTGCAGTTTTAAGTTTCTAGCTGATGGGCTGGCCCCATTGCAACACGGGTCTAGCGGCAGAAGCTACACTGTGCTTCCCCCTCTGGTCAACCCTGTGTATTTTATTGTATTATCAAAAGTGAAATAGATTTATAAATACTTGTTCTTATTAGTCCATATTAGCCTTGGTGTCGCAACAAGAAAGAAAAAAAACTTGCAATAAATCCACAGTACAGCTGGAGAGATAATACACTTCGTTTTTTAAACCTATAATTAGCATTACAGTTAGCAAAAACTAATTAGTCTGCCAGCAAGTAAGGTGTTAGTCTAGTGGGGCACTCAAGAATTTTGTTTATTGTGGTTGGGGGAAGGTATGATAAAAAAATTCAGAACAGGATCCAAGAATTCAGCTAAGTGGTCAAGGTAGAAGGTGGGGGTTGCTTTATCCACGGGCACTGTCTGTAAAGTAATGCATTTTCTTCAATTTTAGTGCCCTTAAAACGTAAAAAAAAGTAAAAAAATTTTCAATTGTAGTAAATGCTTTTGACAAAGCGTTGTGGTACGGTAACATCGGTTTTATTTTATTATTTTTTCTGGGGGGGGGGGGGGGCGGGGGGGGGGTGTCGGGCTCGGGGCCGCTTTCTCCATTTGAATCCCCCACCCCGCTCGAGCATGGGCACGCCACTGACCTAAACCAGATTTTACTGCCATTATTGCACCAAACACATAGCGCTAGCAAAATCAATCCAAATTTAATGTTTATTTTAGTTTCAGGGAACTAAAATAGAAATGAAAATCAATCCCCAAATAAATCTGGACGATCGCGTGAGTGCGGCCAGGTGTGGTCGTAGCTACTACAGCGTGATCATGAAGAACATAAAATTCTCGCGATTTCTTGGCCACACTTTTCCTTGTTGCTAGTTACCGAACACGCTGTAAAAAAAAAATCCGAAAAAAATCCATTGTTAACCAGCGATGGCGCCACGTGTTTCCGCTGTGTAATTGCGCATGCGTAAGACCACGTCGCCCGGAAAAGTGTCATGGCAGACATCTGTCGAAGCCGAAATGGGACGGGAAAATTAGGGACGGATAAATATTGACGGAAGAATAAAGAAAAGAAAGAATTAAGCCGCTCCCTAGTGACATCAAGGAATCAAACGTTTAGGAAAATCCGAGTTTTACAGGTAAATGTTTACGGGAATTGTGCTGTGCCTCTAATGGGATGACTCAGGTCAGCTGGTGCCTTAGTTAAAAAAAACTTCAATATTGTCGTTTTTACCTCCGCTCTCAGGTAGACTATTTAAATTAAGAAAACGAAAATTGTTCATATTACGTGGTTGTGTTGATTCTGTGAATCTGGAGTGCCTGTTACGTCCGTAGATTGCGGTTTCGTGGCGTTAATTCGCGATTGTTGATTTGTGTAGTTTGATTTTCTGTGACTGCGTCGATGCATTTAAAAAGCCAATCAAAACAGCGGTCAATTGCTAAGGGTTACATTGCAAGGCCTACGGTATTGGTAACCTTGTTTAGAAACTTGATGATCGATGTATATGTCACAGTGTTAAGGTTTGATAACTGTGACTTATTTAGTAACCTACTGTCTGCCATAACACATTGTTACCGATTAGCCGACTGGGTCCTTGTATGTAGTTGTAGTAGATTGTAGGTAAGAGGCTATTTTTAAAACTAACCTATATTGTTGCTTATTAATGTTATGCGTATAGTGTTGCTTAGGTCTGTGCTATTTTTCAACCGAATTGTTTTTTTGTTATGACGTCCAATTTGCAGAATCTGGATCTGTGGAGTAGTAGCCTAGTATTTTCATCATGATTTATATACCTGTTACATAAACCCCTTGCATATCAGGGCGCAAGACCTCCTAGCTTCAATCAAGAAGTTGGCTATAGAAGGGCATACTTGTACTTCTGTCCTTTTTCTGCAAATATCTCTACAGGCTTTCTGATGCACAGCACACAAAAAAGGCAGGATGTGATTTTTGTCGTGTGTCTATACACAAAGATGTGCGCTAGCAGTTTTACTAAAATGCCGCTAGAAGGCCCTCACATTGTGCGTCTGTTAAGGAATTAAACTACGGAGCATAATTATCTTTCCATCTGCCGATCTCGGCTCGACAACTTGCAGCCTTCTATAGGCTGTTACTCAGTCAGTGGTGTTGCTTTAGTCATTAGCTAAGCTAAACCCTATCTTGTTGACTAATACCTCCTGCCGCAGCACATGCCCACTAGCTCCGTGTTGTCTGACATCTTGTAACCCAAAGCACACGCCCCATAGCAGAATCTGCGCGACGATACGTTTGAAGGCCGCCGTGGCCAAATTACTGCCGTTTTGTCAATCTTTGACCGATTTTGACATTCTAATACACCATTTTTATCATCGCGACGAGGCCTTTCCATTGGTGGAGTAGCCAGATCAGTAGGATGAAGCACTGAAAATTTACCCAACAAAAACCAATAAACCTGTGGATAACCATATGATAAAAACAGTAAAAATAGATTTGCTGCAGATCATTTTTTTTCTGACAATTGGTGTCGCAGAAAGTTCTGCTTCTGGGAGCACAAGTAACACACTGCACGTGTCTTAACAATGCTGTTCTACCTTACTTTGCAGACTGGGGGCGAACTGCCATGAATGGTTCGCACCATTCCCCAACAACGTCAACTCAATTTTGGACTTAGCGCTTCTTCCATCCAACTTATCGTAAATAGTGAAGTCAAGAGCAAAACGCAGTCTTTGTGGAAGATTACCCTGGCAAGCAAAGAACAGCCGTACAGAAGGGTTGGGAGGTGGGGGGATGCATGGACTCCTAGCCGTTAGATCCAAGTAGTGACCTAGGCTGCGTGCAAAGGGAACTGGCTGCTTTAGTGTATACGTCCATCATACCCCAGGTAAGGGGTTACGTAATCACCGGTAATCGGCGATAACAGTAGTAGATCAAAGTCATGACGAAACTTAAAAACGAGTAACGTGATATTATTTAACACTAAACCAACTTTTACAGAACACACCAAACACTGTCCTTTAAATTTTTGGATAGTTCTTTCTCCTTCTTCAGAAAATTGTACTCAACGATTCGTCAAAAGTTAACGATTTCATTCTGAACCACTGTCGGTTTAAAAGACGCACATACATAGCAGGGCCAACCACTGATCTATATTTGTTCCAGGAGGTTGCACTTCCGATCGAGTTCAGTGCCATGATGGGGTGAACCAATGTTTCGATATTGTTGTAGGTAGCACCAGTAAGATTCATGAGGGGCACTTGCTGGTGAGAGAAGTGTTTTATTGCTAGGGATTCCAGTGATATAAGGTGAGGGTCGAATTTGGTGTTGGAATGCAGTAGGATTGATGTTTTCTCCCAAGCAATGGAGAGAAACTTGATGGAATTGCTCAACACCATCAGAAAATGCAGCACTCCTTTGCTTGGGACAAAACATCAATCCTACAGCATTCTAACAACAAATTCGACCCTCACCTTAGAGCACTGGAATCCCTGGCATAAAACGCTTCTCTCACCGGCGAGTGCCACTCGTGAATCTTACTGAATGCTACCTATGAACAATATCGAAGCGTTGGTTCACTCCATCATGGCGTCCGAATTTGATCGGAAGTGGAGCCTCCAGGAACGAATATAGATCAGTGGTCGGCCAAGCCATGCGTATGCTTTAAACTGACACTGCTTCGTAATGTAATCTTTAACATTCTACACATCCTTGGGGAACTTTCTCTAAAATGTAAACAGAACAGTGTATAGTGTGTTCTGTAAAAGGTAGTCTGTGTTAAATAATAATTGTGTTCTCGTTTTCATTTTTCGTCATGACCCAAAACCCAGCCAGCCCGATCACAACAAGGGCAATAAAACAGTAACCACCAATTGATGGAATTTGGGAAAAGTCTGTTTGCAGCTACCTTCCACTGTCCGCATATCATGTTGATTCTGTTACGGGGCTCCTCACTGCCATAGGAGACACCCATGCAAGTAGGGACCGACCGATACATAAAAATACCGATCCGATACCGATATTTTCCCTTCACTCCGGTCCGGTACAGATTCCGATACACCGATACTGATAACTAATTTTTTTTAAAGTCAACAGGTAAAAAAGTCAGACTCATTCGTACCACTGACCATGAAAAAACCCAGTCCACACTGCAGAAAGGCCAAATTGCAAAAAGCCGACAGTACGCACACGTTAAATTCACCGAGACGCTGTCCAAATGATGTCATGCGATGCGAGCGGTGCTATACAGGAAAGGTTTCTCTCAAGCTAGGCAGAATAGCCAGTGCTCACGGAAGATGGTCGTATCGGCAAAATATCTGTAAATAAACACCGATGCAGATCCGATACCGATGCACGAAAAATACCGATACCGATTTTAATATCTGTCTATCCCTACATGCAAGTGAAGTACCTCTGGGTTGTTGTGTATTATCCTTCCCCTGTGTTATGTCAGCATCTCTTGCATCACTGGCATGTGCTTAGCCGATCAATCGGACTCAGCAGTTGTACAAACCAAGGTGCCGCCTGCCAAAGCGGGGCAATGAGAACGACGTCTTCATGGTGTGTTGGATCTTCCGGAGCACTAAGGGGAATGTGCAATCACGGAGACCATTCGGGCATCATTGCCCAGCCCCGCCTTCAGGAGATGCCAGACAAATTGAGGGAGCCTCTTGTTTACTGATGTCGCGTATAGATCCATCGTAGGTCTTTCTTCCCATATGAGAAACATGTGTTCGCAAATCGAGTGATGATGGTCCATTCCGTAATCTGAGGGGTAGTCTGCCTCGATATGAAGTCTGTTATCACGTTCAGATGCCCAGGAATGTGCAGTGACAGGATGGACGCCTTACTGCAAAACAGGAAAATTGAAGTCTCCTTGTGAAGGTCCCGATAATGTGTACTCCCCTCCCCCTCGTTACCATCGTATTGTTGCAGTGAATCTAGACTGACCTCATCAGTAGTGGTTGGAAATAGCACAGAGATAATCGGAATGCTGTTAACTCCAAGCCATTTATGTACAGCCTTCTCTACCGATTCGACAACTTTCCTACAATTAACGACTGTGCTGATGTAGGCTCCCCAGCCCCCTGATGACACATCCGTGTAGAGGAAGAGGTCTGGGTCGGGTTTGTGGAGAGGGCTTGGCAGGGTAGATTCACTAGACAAGTCCACCACAAGTAACTTCCTGTACCAGGAAGGGCTTGAAACTTATCATTATCACATCGCTAGGTGCCCGTCACACTGATTCAGCCGTAGACGTAGGAACGAGACTTTAGGTGAACTGTATGGTAGGGCTACTTCGAGTAATGGTAAAAGCATTCATGGGATTTTTACTATTTTTTATGTCAGACACATGTTATACATAAATTTATTTTCTAAATTGTGTAGTAGCCAGTCTCTAGTTGTAGCCGGGTCAAAATTGCTCTTATTTGTAGCATTCAGGGCTACAAATAGAGGAAAAATCAAGGCGTTTTACACCCTCACCAACCCCACCTAGAGTCCCCCCAGACATCCAGCTGGTAACTACGGCCCTATACCTCGTTAATGCGCTACAAAGAGCCAGGCAGCCATCCTTATTAACTTATTCAGTGAATTGTCTGTTTTTTTTTTTGCGATAAAAATTTTGAGCTGAGTAAAAATTTTCGAAATCAAATGAAGGTTGCTTTGAAATATTTTATGTAACTTTTATTTTTCCCCCTTCCTTTTGCTAGTAACCATTTCTCCAGGATGCTGAACTTTTGCATGCATTTAGCGTTGGTATTGTTAATAGATTTTTGGTTGCTGAATGGACCCTGCTTGTTTGTTTTGTTTATGTAGTTGGGGGTGGGGGATGGCTCGCATCAGCAGTTGGCGAACTTAACCAGACCAAGGACTAACTTACTATGTATCTTCCCGTTTTCCTATAATAAATGAGTCTTATTCTTCATTAGCGTATTACCATGGAAATTCCTTAACTTTTAAGTGATTTTAGGAAAGTACTAAAGAATACAGCAACAAAAACCGACAACATTGTATACTGTCAAACTCTAAAATTTTAGTTAAATTATTGGGGTGTGATCAATGTTTTTATTTTCATGTTTACTGTACCTAGATTACAGATGTAATAAGCCATCGGAAATCAGGTGCTGGGCCGAATACTTCATCCGGATTTGGTCAATCCATATTGTTGACTGTTGTTGAAACAAATTAGGAGTTGGCCTACCGGAGGAAAAGTTCCAATAAACATATAGCTTGCAGTACAGAAAAAAATTCTTAATGACAAATTTTGTTGGATTCTCATTCTAATTATTAAAAGCCTGTCTGGTTAACGTACTCAAAAGTCAACATTATGCAGACTGTATGTTTTCAATGTGGCCAGGTTTTTTTTTTTTTTATTATTTTAGCTTTAGGCAGTAGTGAGTGATCTAGTTTCCCTTGGCCTTTGACAACGTTAGCAATGACCCAGAAAGTCACTCTAGTTTGCAGCCTTGTAGCAATACATGCCTGACCCCATCTGATCTGCTGCCAGTTGGCTCCACTGCACATTGGAAAGAGCAGAAAATAAAACATGATATTAAGACTTTCCTTTGAAAAAAGAATCCTAATAGCATGATTGACCGGTATGTACCATCTGATATATATTATGATATATATCCAGTCACGTGAATCATGTTATGTATCATTCACATCACCGAGACCAAATTATGGTTTGTCTCATTGATGTTGTTAATTTCTAATGAGCTTATTTATTTATTACTTACAGAGGTGTAACTAGGGTTTTGTAATGAGGGGGCAACATTAGCCAGTTAGCCGAATGTTGTGGAGGGAGAAAGCGGATCCAGGAAGTCGACATATTTTTGTTATTTTCCGTCATTTTCTGGCATTGTAAAGTGCCACTGAAAACTTTTTTTTAAGCTTTAATTTTACTAACTGCATTATACTCATAAAAAAAAATTTGTTATATAAATCTTTCAGTTTTTCATAGTAGGTTTGAAATAGCACAACTGTTATTGCTTTCTCCCTCCACAACATTCAGCTAACGTTGCCCCCTCATTACAGAACCCTATAAAAATAAAGTACGTCTTCAAGAGAGAGGCAAGGTTTTTTAGCTTTGCAAAAAGTGACCTGGCCAATTTGCCGAATAAGCCTTATAAGTATTTTATATTAAGTTAATGTGAGTCGTTAAGGAAGTCCTTTTGTTTTTTCGGTTGCATGTCTTCCTACAGCGATTAAAATGCAACGATTAAATGTTATTAGGCCTACTTCATTGAGTTATGTCAAGAAAGCCTGTTAGCTATAAAGAAGTAACAATGTTTTAATGTAGCTTGTTTTCTAACTAATTTTTGGATGCTGAATCTCATGATGAAAACCGTTTGTCTGTATCTGGTAACTTTTCGGAGTTAAAAAAGGCGACGGACGGAAAAAGTCGTTGCTCTAGTCTTCCCCGCCGTTTCGGCTGGTCAGAAAAGGTATGCTTTGTTGGCCCAATAATGACAGTGATATCCAGAACAGAGCCTATAGTAGCTTAACCCTTTGCGCGCCACTATTTATTCACAAATAAACCATCCATGGCCATAATTTCCCGGTGTTCAGTACAAGGACAGACATAGTCCACTTGATAAAATTGTTAAAAACTGTGTAAAAAACTTTTTTATGTGCAATTTGTTGTGTTTTAATGTAAACAAATGCACCCATTTTTTGGTAGCAGGGTTAACAGCACACGGGCTTCCCAAAATTACAAAAAAAGTTCTGACACTAACAACAAAACCATCACGAGAATTAAATGGACGTCATATGACGTTTGTGGCCTCCCAGAGACATTTATTGAGGACGTCATATGACGTTCGTGGCCCACGAAGGGTTAAGGAGGCTGGTGTCTTTCATACTGCACTGACTGGCCAGGACAGTTAATATACATATATGATCATTTCCATGGCTGAACTTGACCATTGTTCAGCCACGATGATTACCGTGTTCCCGTTCTTGGGTAAGGCTGCAAACCTTTGCAGCACCAATACAGATAACGGCTTAACTGGATGATCCAGACCTGATCAGCAGTTTACCATATTTCCTTTAGTAAGTTCCAGGTTTTGAAAGAGCCCAGAAGCAGAATTTTCTTTCAACTGTTTGCGACACCAAATGTCAGAAAAAAAATTGTCTACAGTTAGTCAGTTTTTATCATATGGTTACCCACATGTTTATTGGTTTTTATTGAATAATTTTTTAGTACTTTATCGTATTGATCTGGCTATGCCACCAATGGAAAGGTCTCGTCGAGACGATTAAAATGGTGCATTTGAATGTCAAAATCGGTCAAAAATTGACTAAACGGCAGAAATTTGACCAAAATTTGTCCACGGTGGCCTACCACTGTCCGCCGCGCAGATTCTGCTACAGGGTGAAAGAGTGCCGGGATTTGAACAAAGGCTGGGATTTAGTCCAGTGAAAATAAAGATAAAAGCTAAACTTAATAACATTATTGCAGAACATACTATGAAAAAATGAACTCGGAAAACTCGACAAAGTCAAAGTTTGCTGTGCGAAGAATCGCTCAGTCTCACACACTATCTCTTGCTAATTTTCGACTTCAAGGTTTTAAGGACTTCCTATAGCATCAATCGTTCCGTAGGTCACTTACGAATTCAAAATTTGGCCGTTGTGTAGCCTCTGGTATTGATAGGGCTACATGCTTGGTTCTTCTTCCAAACTCCACTGCCGATCCAACTGTTTGCCGAGTTCTCTGTTCATCAAGTATGACGCACTCGGAAATGCTGGACCCTGGATATTCATTAAAAATTTTCCATTCAGGTCATATTGTTGTATCGCTAGAGTGTCCAGATATCTTAGGTGGGGTTCTCTAGCTGAGTTGGACTTACGAAGCGTACTTGTTCCCTTCCAATTGATCGCATGCTTCGTGTCCTGTGCAGTGGACAGTGGACTGTGATGCCGCACTCCTAACTCTCATTGCGCACATTCGCTATGTGCTGCGCTATCCTCGTCCGCACTCCCTTTCTCGTCTCACGAAAAATGCTAAACTAAAAGCCTTAAAGTCAGACATGGCCGAAAGCATTGATGGTTTTCTTAGAACCCGAGCATAGGAGAGTGAATAGTGGCCAGAGTAGATGCAAAAAGTCTGGTTTTGTTCGGGTTCCTGTTAGGGTGCCAAATGAGTCTCATTTTATCTTCAGACCAGCTCAGCGACTATAGTGACATTGTACTAATTTCACGAAAAACTTCGTTGACGTTCGTACTGTGGAACATGATGAAATTCTGAAAAAGTCAATTCACTAAAAAATCACGCACGTGCAAAGGCCTGAAAAATTTAGTAGGCCACGATTACCGGCGAGTTCGAAAACGGCACTTGTAAACAACGTTGAAGCAAGATGTGATCAGGGACTAAATCAACCTTAAAAGCCTGATGATGACAACAGTTAGTTGTCGAAAATTTGCTGGACATAGGAGTAAGTGTCGAGTTTGTGGAAATATGCGTGATTTTTTAGTGAGTTGACTTTTTCGGAATGTACTAATTCCAGTGGTTTATGCTCATTCATGCTCTCCTGAACTAGCCTGTGTTCCTGCAAATGCTACTGTGGTGTTAAGAGTGCGCCACAACCAGGAGAGGCAGCATTGCCCATGGAAACGCAAAGGTGTACAATGCCAGCTGTGACAGTATCATCATGCAGGCAGATCATAACCTGGCATGGGTGATGTCTGTACTTAAACAAGTGTACTCTGGAGTAAACCTGACTTAACACTTGCTGATATGGTACGGTAGATTGATGGGCGATGTGCGCAGGTGTTCTGTGACCAATTAATAATGCCTCACTGGCAACCTTCTCGAATATCATTCCAGCTGTAGTCGCCACTTGGCCGGCAGACCTTATAAAGTAGTCGCCAGTTCACAGTTTCTACTCGCCACATGCCTCTTGCTCAATGCATGGTTTTTCTAATTTATGCATTTACAGAGTTGTAATGTTTTCTTTTATCCCAGTAGTATTGCACTAAAGGCTGTTGTATAACCCTTAGAAATCTGAGCACAACGCCGCAAACCGTTCGTCAATAGCTTACATGGTTCCCGAGATATCCCTATTTGAGCGTCATTGTGTATTGCTTGCTTGTTGCTATTTTGGCGAGTAGGGCTAAATTCCAAGTGGCCAACTGTTGATTTTTATTTGCCAAATGGCGAGTGGCGACCGACATTGGAGAGAGTTGCTCACTGGAGCAGTAAAAGTACGTTCAGTCGACGTCTTAAAAACGTTAAGGACCAATGTTTAGTTTATGTACTTATTTAACAGTCTTGGAGGGGATGTACATAATTTTAAAGGCTATTAAATTATAATTCCATTCATGAAAGGAATAGAAATTTAAACTTTGATTGTTAGATTGGAAAACATCTGCAGCAAATTGGCTATATCATGTGCACTAATAAAAATCAACTGTGGGATGTAAGGAGTGATTTTTGGATGCATGGTTAAAATGGTTGAATGTCAGTTAAACAAAAAAGAGCACATGGTTCAAAATCTGATTGGTTATGAATCCTTTGTCACTGATTTCCGTTTCAGTGAAAAACAATTTTTAATGCATTCTAAAAAATATATTTTCTACACCCGTTTTTATTTAGTATGTTGTAAATAACGATAATTTGGCCATTTTTACTTTTGTGGCTTGTAACAAACAGTTTAATTCATTTCATTTAAACTGGCAAATTTTCAGTGATTCTCTACTGATCATATTCTTCAGACCTTTTCGGCGGTAGGAGCACTGCACTTGCACATGTGAACGCCTTTCAACTGGCACAAATTTGTGTCAGATGAAACTGAAAGACGTTTGTATGTGAAAGTGCAGTGTTCCTCTGGCCGAAATCCTAATGAAGATCATCAGTAGAGAATCGTTGGAAATTCGACAATTCAAATGAAGTGTAAGTAATTATATAGTATGTGCATCCGATATAGCCTACTGCATATATTTCGTCTAACAGTTATGTTAATTTTCAAGAGAAATTACAAGCGTGTGCAGCTTGGGGAAACAAATGTAATTCCTATATGACATAGACGGGGCCAGATTATCCAGTTTGCAGTGGCACAGCCATGAAAAAAAAATGATGGGGGGGGGGCACAGAGGCAGGGGCCCCGTACGAAGTTCGGGGTGCGTCCTGGTTCTTAGTTATCCGTTTTGCTTGTTGGTGTGCTGTAAAAGTCGTCCAGTGATGTGAACGCGATATTACGGTATTGATTGCCACAGTTCAACAGCGACTACTTTCACATATTTATTGCTAAGTTTTTTAATTGGACTGTATTTTGGTTTGACATTGAAAATCTTATCTTCTATAATCTAGGGCACTGTTGGCTGTACACAAGTTGCTATGGTGATGTAGATTAAATTAAGCAAGGCTACCGGAAAACAGGAAGTGTGGAGTGGAAAATGCTAACAGGAAAAAAGCACTTATTTCAAACCGAAGTCAAGTACTTTGAAATTGAATTGAACTTAGAACCCCATTCATATTTTCCTGGATATATCCGCATGTTTCATAAAAACATGCCCTCCCCAGAATGTTGATTAGGTACCGCTCAGAATTTGGCACCAGGGAGAGGGCGTGGAAGTTTCCAACAATTTTTAGCCTCCCTCCCGCTAACTTCCCTTAACCCTTTAAGGACGGATGCGTCCGCTGTGTAATCATTGTTTACAGCTCTTCTACAAGTCATACCGAAAACTTCCAGTTAATTACAGTAAAATTTAAACTGGGATATGAAAGCCAGATCATTAAGGATAACAATGACACAGGTTTCATTCTCTTACCTCAACTGGGTGAGAAGCTTCGATTTTTTTTCTACAAGTCGGTTATAATTTCTTAGCATGCACGCAGTCCTTAAAGGGTTAAATTGTTGGTACCCTCTTTAAAGGCCGGTTTTTTAAGTAGCCCCTCTCCCCTCCTCCAAAAAAAAAAAAATGCATACCTGTAATAGTGAAGATCCCATACTACAAGAGCCTTCCAAACCTTAAAAGCATTTTTGAACCAACTTGGTAAAATGAATGTCGATACTATTTGCCTTCATGCATTCATCAACCTGGGGTTGTTTGCAGTCATCATAACACCGAAAAACACTTTACCACCACAGTAGAATGCCGAGTCAAACGGAGTTCACTGTTAAATATTTGTTGAGCCTTATTACCTTCTTTAGAATCAACAAGGACGGGAAAAAACAGAAAATTATAAGAATACTACATCGTAGCACAATGTATCTGCTGTAGAACACTCGAGAATTGTCGTTAACCTGTTGTACCACTGATCGTCGTGGTGCTTTTGATCTGGAAGCCCCACTTTTTGTCCAAAGCGACACCCAGTTTTGGCTTAACCAGTTATTTGATGCATTCATCAAACAACTGGTTAGGCCAGAACTGGACGCTACTTTGGAAGAAGTGATAGGGCTCATCAAAAAAGTAACAGCGAACTCCTAAGTTTGACTCTGAAATGTTCTATTGTGGTCGTAAAGTGTTTATTGGTTGCATGATGTATTTCAATTACTACTGTATCTAACGATTACCTGTTTTGTTTTTTTAATTTATGCATTCGCTTGCACATTAACACCAGAGCCATGCACACCGAATTCAATGGAATTCTAATAAACTTAGGATTGCAGCAGATTGGCTTGTAGTTGTCTGGATTTGAAGCAAGTGATTGACTAGTGGCCGAGGAATACAGCTTAGTTATTGGAAATGTACCTTATTGGGGCATGGGCATTCTAAAACACTTAAATTGGAAATTACTTCTCAACATTGCCATTTCTAATATAATGGCATGTGGTTCCAAATTTTCTTGGGGCACGTGGTTTGGAACACTTTCAATAGCGCATTTATCAACTTTCCCTTTCCCTTCTTGCTTTGCTTATAAGGCATGCGGGAATGGTGGTTTACCGGCTTTTTTTTTTTTTTGACAATATTGAGTACTTGCAATACTGTCCGTATTTCTTGTCGACGGCTAGGAATTCTTCTGACGGCACCACTGTGGAACTCGTAACATGGATTCATGTCATTTCGAACAGAATAACTACATTATTCTTCATTAAACTTAACATAAACTAATTATTTACACTGACTGCACTGGTGTGCACGTGAGGGAACCGATGGCTCGATTCCTTTTCTCAAGCAATGTGGTGAGCGCGAATTACCGCAGTCACACTTGGAAAGTAACGCCCTCTTAGCAAAGGGTGAATTTCTAAGTAGGTAACGAAAAAAGCTTGCTAAATGGGAGAGAAGAGTAGAATGAATTTGGAAACTCTATGGCCAGAACTGTATTGTCGGGACCGAAAGAAACTCTACCTACTTTGGGCCTAACGACGAAAATTACCCTAACTAAGGCTTCGTAAAAATAGGCCTAGGTACCAAAAATTCCCCTAACTAGCAGACCTAGCATGGGTCGAGGAGGACCAGATGGGTGGCTGGTTTTGCATGCCGGTTACGTTTATTTTGTATGGTTTGGTTACCCCTGACAACCGCAAAATAACACCGGTATTATGGGAAGTGGAAACTTCTAGAAGGTCCTTGAGGCAGGGACCGGAAATGAAATTACAATACATAGATAATTTAACCTGTGACAGGTTAAACATATAAAGACTTAATGGCCGTGGGCCCCAGCAAACATTGGCAACATGCAAGATTTGCAACAGATGGTGTTTGTAAAGATGGATCATGTGCTTGTTTCACATTACAGTACGATTAATTGACATAAGTATCAGTAACTTGCTTCGCATTTTAAAGGGATTTGTATATACATGTTACTAATAAACAAATATATTTTTTTAATGTTTATTTGATAGGTAGCTGGTTATCTGAAATGCCTAAACCTGTTCTAGGAGTCAGAAAGTCTGCAGTAGCAGGTGAGTGTGCTTTTTAAAAGTTCTGCAACATTTATATACTTCAAATTATTTGCATTCAGCATCGGGTTGAGTGATTAACGCAGCGGGGGGAAAACGAAACAATTTATTCCAGGGGTTCAAGTTAATGGGACGTCAATGTACGCTAATGGTTTGCCACTCGCCAACTTTAGTTTTACTTGCAGAGCCTGCGACCTGAAAAGAAGCTTAGTATTCAAATGGCTATACCTCAGCAACTGTTCAAGCTTGGAGTGGATAGTTTGCAGCATTGCGTACGGAATTGTTAGGGCCGTACAGTCGTTATTTCAGTTTTGATGCCGGAGTTATCTTTCTGAAGGAACATTACAGGAATGGAAATAAGATATTAATTTTGTACAGTATGTGGCGAGTGGAAAATCGAAAGTGGCTAGTAAATTTTAAAAATATACCAGCCACATGGAGAGTGCTGATTGATAAACATTTGTGAAGGTTGTAGGAACTGGTGGAAGCAAATTATCACGTTAACATTCCGTGACAATGGCCGCACCTTTTAAACTCTTTTTGTTTTCTGTGACAGAAATTTACTGATTTGTCACAACCTAATATCATTGCTATTGTTTGATTACCTTCATATTCCTTTAGTTGTCTATCTCTCTCCCACGTCTATCCTCTTTCCTATTCTTGGTTTTATCGAAACATTAACATGTAGGTTTAAATTTCTTGATTGTTTATTCATAAAAGTACTGAGGGGGAGGGTCACTCGTGATCAATTGTCAAGTCAAATATCTTTAAAACTTAAGCAACACTAAAACTGGAAAATCAGAAATGGGAAATGAAGCTTGTACGGAAAATGTCTAAATTGGAATATCCAGATGAAAAAAATGCCTAAAATTGGGACATTTAGTAACAGTTTAGAATATTTACCAATTCGGCAACTGAGACTATCATAAGATGGTAGACAGAGCGACTTCTCTCAGAAAAGGCTTTCTCTAAAATGAGTTCAACGGCAAATATTGAGACATTTGGGCACTGGGTGGTTTTAACATAATTTAAGCATGCTGAATCCGAATCCGCCCAGCACCAAGTTGAAGTCATAATGGCTTCCAAAAATGACGACCAAAAAAATATTTTTTTGCTTCTAGCATCTAAACCATTCATCGTATTGAAAATAAACATTTACCAATTATGTTTAGATTAAAATTTCCTTCAAAATAGATTGCAAACACATTTTTTGTATTAATTAACCCTTCTGGCCGAAATTCATCATTTAAGTTCTATCAGGCCGTGTATGTATCCCATACATAACAACAGCACATATGTGTATTATAATTCCTGACTTTAAAATAGCTGCAATGATAGTTTTAATTAAGATCCACTAACATAGCCTAATTGTACTTGTATGTAAGAGAAGATGTATATTTTCCAACAAGGGTAATTAAAACGATTTATTGTAATTAGGAGCTAAGTTATGACAGTTTATATGCATTGTAGCACTTTGCTTTTTTCTTTTTTTTTTTTAAACTGCTGCAGTAGCTGTTCTAATTCAGATAAATGGATGTGATTCGACTTAGATGAAAGTTGAAAATGTATATTTTTCAACTTGTGTAATTAAAATGATTATTTTAAGTAAGGGCTAAGCTACGGCAGTTTATATAACTGTAGCGCTTTGAGTTTTGCGTCGTTTACGACAAGTTCCGTTTTTAAATTGCTGTAGTAGCTGTTCTAATTTAGATAAATGGATGTGATTAGACTTAGATGAAAGATGAAAATGCATATTTTCTAACAAGGGTAGTTAAAATGATGTATTTTAAGTCGGCGCTACGCTATGGCAGTTTATATAAGTTGTAGCGCTTTGAGTTTTGAAGATGAAGATATATAGCCTGCATTTTCATCTAAGCCTAATCACATCCATTCATCTGCATTAGAACTGCTACTGCAGCAGTTCAAGATGCAAGTTCCATCTTAAACTGCTGCAGTAGCAGTTCTAATTCGGATGAATGTATGTGATTAGGCTTAGATGAAAATGTAGGCTATATATCTTCATCTTCCATCTAAGCCTAATCGCCTCAATTTATCAGAATAGAACGGGTACTGCAGCAGACGGAACTTGTGCTAAAATGACAAAAAACATTAAAGCGCTACAACGTATATAAACTGCTGTAGATGAGCTCCTTATTAAAATAAATAGTTTTAATTACTCTTGTTGGAAAATATCACCTTTTTTTTCTTCTAAGTCCAACGACGTCCATTTATTTGAAATGGAATGGTTACTGCAGCAGTTTAAAGCCGAAACTTGTCATAAAATGATGGAAAAATCAAAGCGTTAAAACATATATTAAACTGCTGTAGATTGGTTCCTAAATAAAATAAATAGTTTTAATTACCCTTGGTGGAAAACATACATCCTCATCTTTCATCTAAGACTAATCACATCCATTTATCTGAATTAGAAGAACTACTGCGGCAGTTTAAAGATGAAACTTGTCTTAAAACAAAGCAAAAATCAAATCGCTACGACATAAACAAACTGCCGTAGCTTAGTTCCTAATTACAATAAATCGTTTTAATTTCCCTTGTTGGAAAATGTACATTTTCATCTTTCATGTAAGTCTAATCATGTCCATTTATCTGAATTAAAACAACTACTGCAGCAGTTTAAAGATAAAACTTGTAAAAATCAGAAACGCTACAACATATATAAACTACCATAACTCTGCTCCTAATTAAAATAAATCGCTTTAATTGCCCTTGTTGGAAAATATACACCTTCATCTAAGTTTAATCAAATCCATTTAGGCATATCTGAATTAGAACAAGTTTTAGAACTGCAGCAGTTTAAAGATGAAACTTATCGTAAAACGACACAAAAATTAAAGCGCTACAACGTATATAAACTGCCGTAGCTTAGCTTCTAATTAAAATAAATATAATTAAAATAAAATAAATTAATATAATTAATTACCCTTGTTGGTAAATATACGTCCTTATCTTTTATATAAGCATAATCACATAAATTTATTTGTAGCAGTTTAAGATGAAACTAGTCGTAAAACGAAGCAATAAAGGCAGGAGGACAAGATCCAGAAAATACTCGGGGATAATGGTTTTGACTCCTATGTGAAAAAAAGGAGAAGGACTCAAAGAATTGCTTCTGCCGAAACAATGCATAAAGAGAAAGGTTGTAGAAAGAAAAAAATACGAGGAAGATGAGGAAAGATTTTAAAAGTGAACACGAGAGAAGGAGTGTATCGTGTACCATGTGCTAGCTGTATGCCATCTATATTGGTGAGACACGTAAGGGCATGGATAAAACATTATATGAGTGATTCCAGGAGCCAGAAAGATACAAATAACATCGCAGTATACCAGATGGCCACCTCACACCTCATTCATTGGGAAGGAACTGAAACGTTGCTCATTTCAAGTCAAGCAGAGACTCACACCTGAGAAGCCTCGAATCCTGGCTATTCAACACTATATCCAAGAGAAGGCCGTGCTGATGAATATCCAGGGACCGTCTAACCCATGAATCCAGTTCCTTTTAGATGCTGGTTTCAGAGAGCGTCTAAGAAAAAAGTGGAATAACGGCTTTCAAAATAACGGAGGCAGTGCATGAGCGTCGCGCACCTATCTTGCATGTACCTTGTATATAAATATTGGAGGCAAAGTTAACGCCAATTTCGAATCGAATGGACTGTAAATAAGTGGTAGTGTTTGAGGTTTTTATTACGGGCCTGAAGATGATGTTCGGCTAGGTTTTTTCCATCTACAGCAGAATTGACTATCGCCAATTCGCCAAGAGTTGTTAAATCATTCTTGCCTGTTTGGAATCTTGTGTATTTTCCTCCGAAGTAATAATGTCGTCTGCTATGTTCCATCTTGACGATTTTAAATGTTTCTTTTTGTACTATTATTAACACTTTCTCGTGCACTATCTACAGTAGTCACCAAGGAGAAATTAGGTTATTAAAAAACATTTGATAAAATGAAAGTTGAGTCCCAAGGGAACCCGAGCTCAGTGACTGAAACACAGGCTAGTGGATAGCATCGTGGATAGGGAGCAGGGAGATGTGCAACTAAGACCAGACTAAGCACCTATTTGGGGGAAAAAATAACCCTTAAAACTGTTAAAAAATGCTTGCACTTAAAGTTGGTTTTAAGACATGTTTTTCTACTTTCAGCGTCCCGCGCATCAGCTTCAGTCAGCACAGTCACGTAAGTAAAACATCATTTACTATTTATCCTTTATAAACATGTACATTGGGCAACTTGGGCATTTTTTTTCCCAAGCACATGGTACATTAAAAACTAATGCAAATGTATGGTTTTGTTTTCAGGCATGATACCCAGGCGCAATGGACGTCTCCGGTTGTGTCACAGGCACCTGCAACCGGATCTTATGACCAGGTGAAAATATTTAACCCAAACGAGTTTGCTCCCCACCACCAACAGCCGAATGTTCCCCAGTCTGAGTGGATGCTTTCACCCAATGTAAGACCTAACATTGTTTATTAACAAGTGTTTTTGAGCTTGCAAAAGAGTGTTTTTATTTATTCATTTTTTGCACGTTGATGTTTTGCATAAAATAGGTGTTTAGATACAAATGTTCAGTAATGGAACCTATGTTGCAGCTTATCATTAGACGTTAAAAATGCAACAAGTGTAAAATTTGGAATTTCAGCAAAACTAATTAGGATGAAAATGTCACATT
>JAHWFP010103005.1:0-30596 GCA_023313725.1 Lithobius niger | reverse complement strand
CGTTCGATGTTTATTGTTTGTCCAAAAGGCAATCGTCAAAAAGAATCGGGTTTCGAAATTTTGGGTCGAGTTCTGCGGGCGGAATTAAATACATTTGGAAATCGTGAAAAATGCTATGTTCCGTCCAATTTTTTCTTCAGTTTCGGTAAATACAGACTGCAAAGCTTTGTACTTTGGTTGACGTAATGTTTTACTGTAAATAAATAATCGAGTAGTAATAATAAGTAGTCGAGCCATCTTCCGTTACAGATGAAATTAAACAGCAAGTTAGTTTTTCCACAATTCGCAGGGCCTATAATTAGACATATGACATTCGAAGATAGGAACGGATGATTTTTAGGTTCTTTCTTAGGTACGAAAAAGTCGTAGTTTTTAATTTCCATCGCATTTTTTTTTTATTTATGTATTTTTTTAATGTTTACGGAGATACTAAACACATAAAGTCTTCACGGGTAAATTTCTCGGAATTATCGGAATGAACTACTCCAAAATCTACGTTGCGCTGTAATTTCAGATTGCTGGGAGACTCGTCGGTGACGTACACCGCAATAATTTTCTCAGTTACTTCGTCAGATTTAAAGCGTTGAAAGATGGCAAGTTAAACCACGGTTTGTCAATAACATTTTTCTTAAGTTTTCCTTTAGTTTTATGAATATTCTCGTACACCCAAGTTCTAAAACAGAGTGGTTTGTCTCCGTTACCCTCGTTCGCCTTTTCGCAAGCGGAGTAACAGGAAGAAGCTGAACGCATAGAATTTGGATAATTGAACGTAGTCAAAGACACAGGTTTTTGATTGTCAAAATCGATATCTAGTTTCATACAGATGTACCGTTTAAGATTTCCAACAGTTTTTGAGTTTCCGGATTGCTAGGTGAAATTTTTTGTCTGAAACTAGAGTCCCCGAACCCTTTAAATCCTTAAATTGTACGAAAGGAGACAAGGAAAACTTTACGCTGTTATTAATCTTTGTATCATTCTCATTTTTAACTTTCAGCTAGTTTTTTTGGCAATAGATTGGAAAGATTCGTTTGCCAGGATGGTTGAGACATTTTGAGCCTTTTCTTTCACGGTTATTCCTTTTATTATATATATAAAATATTTTTGAAAAGTCGCACATTTTTTTGAAAGTTTAAAAAAGGATGTCCGTCAACAAATTTGGACAACGATTGAAAAGAGTGAGAGAGGATGATTCGATCGGAGTCGGACCGAGAGGTGAGCCAGGACTTGGATATGTTTTAACCCCTGAAAATAACTACAATATGCAAAGCAAACATTTACAAACGTAGGGGCCGCTATCAAACCCGAAGATGCCATCAATTATTCTCAGATCGGCACTCTGACAGGCGACGTTTAGAAACCTAAAAACGGCTTGCCCCATCTATTAATCTTCTCTCCGACAAGTTGTCTTCCACAATTTCTAGAATCGAAAAAACACGTTGTACGTAGACAGGTTTGACAGAAATTTCTACGCGAAGAAGCAAATTAAGGACGTGGCTGCAGATGTGGCAACAAAACTATTTGTTGACAGGAATTGCCTATTATAGGATGAGCAAAAAGTATACTTTAACGCAATGAACAAACCGATATGAAATCTAAGCGATCCTACTTTAACGTGTGATGCTACTACAAAGATATTCGTAGACAGCAATTGCTTGATACAGACGATCAGAAGGTATACTTTGATGCCTCGAACAAATCGATTAGTAATATAGTCGAATCAACTTTACCTAGTGACGCGGCTACGAAGAAAGTTGTGCACGAAATTTGTTTCATGATAACCAGTTTCTGTATGAAAAGCCCTTTGCATAAAGAACTCGACTGGTTCGTTAATTCTGGATCTATTGCAAACTACATAGGTACAAGTTCTTGTTTAATTCGTAAAGCAATTTTATACTGCAACGATTCGAGCGTAGAAGTCGTTGTTAAATGTATAGCAGGAACGAAAACCTTTCTCATTACTAAAAGCGCATTCGACGACTACCATTTTTGACATTCTTTACGAAATGGAAAAAGATTCGGCCATCGTGGTACACATGGTCGAAGATTTTAACACTGAAAACGTTTATTTCCAGTTAGATTTGCACTTCACTTTTCAATAGATTTCATCCTGTCTAAAATAGCTCGTAATTACGAGCCTTACAGAAGGCGCTTAGGAAAATAAACAAAAGTGCCCGCACCAAATCTGGTCAAAGTTTTGCGCAGGTTCGTAATTGTATTTAATTCCCGGCCCCAAGTAGTTAACAACGGACCGGGGAGGACCCATGGTTCCGAAACTATCGAAATAACAGGGTGTGCCAGAAATGGTAGAATAGGCTACCCAGTGACTGCCGTCTCCATCGTGGAAATCTTCCAAGTTTACGATTCTGTTTTCACCAGTAGGCTTACGTTTTAAAGGAAGCATGTCTTTACTGAAAGTACCTCTAAATTTCGGAATTTTCATTACTCTAGCCAATCGGTTTAAATCATGGTTCGTTAAAGTTTATCAAAGTTGAATAAACCCTGGGTGGTCTTAAGTAAAGACCTTCGCCACGGGACAATTTTTTTTGCCTTCGTTTCTTGTTTAGTTTTTTTTTTCTACGAGCCGGAACCTTCCACTTGCTTATGATGTTGCACGAGTACAGCTAGAATTTGTGTGTCGTTTTGTGCTTTTTTTACGGCAGATATCACATCCGCGGTCCCTCCCGCCAACCCACCAATTCTAAATGAAGCAAGCAGTCTGCATTAAAGACTGGCCTTGTGAGGATACACACTACACTAGTCTGAGAAAGAAAGAAAAGACTACTGCCCCGACTGGGACTCGAACCCAGGACATCCCGTTTACTAGCCGGGTGCTCTAACCACTGCGCTACCGAGGCGGGCACTGGCTACAGGCTCCAGCTGACCTAAGTAGCTGTTCAATCTTTCTCAGTGGTGACCTACAGATCACAAACAAACATACAAGGAGGGAAAGCAACTTTGCATCTTGGCTTCCACACTAGAAATAATGCAAGTAGTAAATAAAGAAAGAAATCACAAGGTAAAGGGTAAATGAAGCAAGCAGTCTGCATTAAAGACTGGCCTTGTGAGGATACACAATACAGGTCACCACTGAGAAAGATTGAACAACTACTTAGCTCGGCTGGTGCCTGTAGCCAGTACCCGCCCTGGTAGCGCAGTGGTTAGAGCGCCCGGCTAGTAAACGAGATGTCTTGGGTTCGAGTCCCAGTCGGGGCAGTAGTCTTTTCTTTCTTTCTCAGACTAGTGTATTGTGTATCCTCACTAGGCCAGTCTTTAATGCAGACTGCTTGCTTCATTTACCCTTTAGCTTGTGAGTTCTTTTTTTATCCACCAATTCTGGCCACAATCGGCCCTATCACCGCCAACGGCAAAAAGGCACCTTTCTTTTTTTGCGGTCTAGTTTTGAGAGCCATATCCCTTATATTAATAAACAATTCCGGCTTTGCCTCTATCCAACTTTAGATTCATTTTCCTGTCGCCAATGAGCAGAGCGTGACAGACAGTGTTACCTGGCACCACTGCTCTAAACTTCAGTTTGACTTCTACATCCACGATTCCGGATTGCAGCCTCTCGGACTGTTTGGAGCAATCCAACACAACGAGTGGATAGGCTTTCTTGAACTGAAGCAAGTCGAAACTCAAATCATTGTTGTCATAACACAGCTGCCTAAACTGCTGCGCCATTCGCTACACCAACATACTCTCCAGTGGCAAAATTAGTATTTAGATCGAGAAACTGATATCTTTCGGAATTCAGAATCACGTGAGCATCTTGAAAACTACAATGGTCGAACACGGCCGGATTTTTACCTAAAGCGTCCTGACTGTTTATTTGAAAAGCTAGAACTATCCACCTAGGTTTTTCAACCGTGAAAGTAGTCAGCACACGCCAGGTGAAGTTGGTATTTTGAGGGAGCTCGCAGCTATCGTAATGCCAGTGTCTAAATTCTAAATCCACTGTAGTTCCGTTGTCTATGAGATTGTTAAGTTTTTGATCGTTCGATGCGGTAACGTCAGGGAAGAGCCAAGAAATGCAACTGAGAACAACTTTACCATTGGCCGCAGCTGCAGCTTTGATGATGGCATTGTATCGCTGGTTCTCATGCAAGTGAGCACGTGTTTAGTTCCATAAATTAGCTTGTCATAATTTGCAAAAAATCCCGTAATGTGTTTCAAGGGAATGGCGAATGTAAAACTTCATTTGGGAGTTGTTTCAATGATGATGGACGCATGCCGCTGTTTGAAACCCAAGTTGTCGGTTAGATCAGCAGCGACAGAAGCTGCACTATCCAATGCCCAGCACTGACCGAGCAATGCCAGCTGTTGTGCCGATCCGTAAAAGAGCAGCCCTTTCATTAGGGTACCGAATCCCGGATAATTTAACTCGTCTACTTGTTTATCACCTAGATGGTATTTTATATTAGAAAACAGGAACATGGGAGCATTATTAATCAACGTCACTGCATCAACATCGGCATAAGCCGAGTCATCGTAGTTCAGCAACCTGCCTTTAATCAAGAGGTAACTGTTGGCAATGTGCAGAAATAAATCTTAGTTTTCCACGTGTATTCGAATTTCAGAATTTCCGTGGTTGAGATTTGTACCGACAATGGGATTATATTCGTGATACGTGTAAGCTTCGATCGACGAGTCCTACAATAAAGGTTCGTTTATTTTTAAATAGTCTTCTACAATGCTCATTTTCTAGCCGTTGATATAAATTTGATGAAAACTTTATTTCTAGGCATTAAACTGCTTGTGTTTTTATTATTATTAAAATTTTATTATAAAAGTTACGAAAGAACCCTTTTCCTTTTATTCCAAACATGAGCATTTTGTCATTTTTAATTTTTTGATTTTAAATGAAGTCGTACCGTGAGGGTCTCGCCATTCAGATTCAACGGCGCGTTGGTCTGAGATGTAAGTCACCCTCTTATACTTCTGATTAAGTTCATAGTAATGTATAAATAGATTAAATTATGCGGACACTCGATGATTCTGAAACCCGGAGACGAATTTGGATAAAACGAATATAAAGTGGGTTGAGTGTCACCATTTACGTAAGAATTTCCAATGATGTCGACGTGCACAAAAATTGTGTTTATATTTATTATTTTGACGGTATTTTGAGTTTCTCAACTCCTCAAGTAGGTTCCTAAATGAAACCCCAAGACTCAAACCAAGCTCTTTTCACCCGTAAATGCTATTCCGTATTTTGAATCGTTAATTATCAAGTTGGTTCTTAAAGTGTTTTCGTTAGGAAGAAACGAAATCGCTTCCCTGTCATGACCATTTTGATATATCGAGTTTTTGAGAAATTTATTCAAATCTTCAATTTCTTAAGTTCCGGGAGTGACTATCACTTTCTGCCAAGTTATACCAGCACCTGTGGTGTATTTAATTTCGTTATTTTTTGAATCGATATTGTATATGCTGTTATACGTGTCTACATTTAAAAGTGCCAATTCGTAGCTTTTTTTAGGGTCCAAATGAATCGGAGTATTTAGGTTAAATCTCGAGTCAGAGTCTTTGCCAGTGAGGATAAAAGAACAAGAATCCATTTCTTTGTTAATTCCCTTTTTTCATCCGATAAACAGCGTCATATGAGGTAGCAAAAAGCACTTTCCGCCATGCTCCAGATAGATGAGAGGGATAAGGCATCTTCCCACCAGATCGACGAAAACGGAAAAAAAGGATGTAAAAGGCACTTTCCCACCCTCTTCCAGATCGCCGGAACCTCCAATTTGATCATGTGAACAGACGTTACGTCATTACCCCCACTTCGATCCCGTGACCAGAAGTTATGTAATAGGAGATAACACTCCTCCTCCAGATCGACGAAAACGAATGAAAGGCACTTTTCCACCATCCATCATCTTGACGAATATGGAAAAAAAGGTTTTAAAAGACACTTTTCCACCATCCTCCAGATAGATGAAAACCGGAACCCCAATTTTCATCAGGTGAATGGGAGTGCATCATTACCCCCATTTTTATCAGGTGAGCGGAAGTGGGGATGTATAGCTGACTTAATATCGTATTTTACCCTACTAACGCACACCCAAAAAAATCCCCAGTGTTTCCACATAACTACACGAAGCTGATTTGTAAAAGCCAACAGTTTCCGTTTGAGATTACAAATACAGGTGTTGGGGATTAGTCCTCCGATTAAGTTTAGGCTGGTAGATGCATGGAAGTAAAATGTATTTCGCTTGGTGGAAGAATGCTTGAGTGTTGAAATCCCACTTGTTCAAAAGAGATGAAGCATTGAGATCGGCATTAAACCTCTCCAAATGTTTTAACTTTTGCAACCGAGGTAATACCAATGAAAATAATAGAGTCGTCTGCCATGGCCTGGGTCACTGAGACTTGATTCGGCTAAAAAATCCTTCCATGATTAGCAGCCAGAGTGAAGAACCCAGAAAGGAACCTTGCGGACAGTGTCTGTCAGTGGGAAGTTATTGGAACCAAGTGTGATGGTCTTCTCTTGAAGAAAATCGTCAATAAAATGTTATTAGTTGATGGAAAGAGCAAAACCGCTCATCGTGTGGAGAATGCTAGTTTACCAAGCGCAGTTGAGAGCGTTGCAGATATCCAATGCACGAACCATATAATGGTACCCAGAGTCGTGAAGATTACGAACCTGGTCTTAGTAACTCCCCATAGCCACAATGGCATCCCTCCGTGCTTGTTACCCAAACTGCTTGTCAGACAGAAGTACATTATTTTCCAATAAGAATATCAGGCGATCCCAAAAAAGACTATCCTCTTTCCAATAGTAGGGAGGAGGTCGAAACTTGCCACCTGTCTCTGGCAAACGCACAACTCTCGAGGTCTTCCAAAATTTAGAGTCGACGCCAGAAAAGTGCCGGGCATTCAGAATAGTAACCTGTGATCTCTGACAACAGAAAAAAAATTAATGATGGCCACAGTGGGAAGGCCATCAATACCATGGGCGAAAGATGGCTTGACACGACAAACAGCACGCTGACGTTAGTAAATACTGAAGGGGCAATCGGCAGGAGCATTATACTCATAATGAGGGAGTTCTTCAACTCACGGTGTACATTTACTCTCAATCACAGGATCGTTATTAGGGAAATATTGTTGAAGCAAGCACCGAGAGGTTTCCCCTTCACCAGCTCCACTCATTGCCACGTGTGAAGCATGGTGGTAACCTTCCTCTTACTATTCAAAATTTAGTACGAAAGGCCAAAAGGGTCCCATGATGATTTTTCCTTACAGAAGTTTTTCCACGAGGAAGCCTTAGCAGCCTTGATGGTGTGGGGAATTGTTCAGGTGCTACAATGACTGTTAACTGTTTGATGACGGCTGCGGATGTTGCGGGAAACTGCGATGACTGCGACTGATGGCTAGACAGGATGTTGGAAGAAGTAAACTAACCGTAGACGTTGTGGGAGATTGTGCCCGCTGTGGGGAATTGGTCAGATGTCACAATGATAGCGTACCCTGTGATGGCTGCAGATATTGCGGGAAATTGTGAAAACTGCGGCTGTTATGGGGCAGAAGCAACAATGAAGTGCAAAACACCAGCCAGGTAACCTTGCAGATGCCCAGTACCATCTTTGGGCCAATTACGCAGAATGGATAGGCCGCATCTGTGATGGTGGGTATCCCCCTGACTTCGATCACATTTTACCAAAACCATACATGCGACCTCAGATCAAATAAAATCACCAGCTGAAATTAAGCATATCATTAAGTGAGGTAAACAAACTAACAAGCATTCCCCTAGTAATGGAGATTGAACAGAAAAGAGCCCATCACTGAAGCCCCTGTCCTCTAAGGGTGGCTGGCAATATGGCATTTGGGAGGAGCCATCCCTCTTGTTCACGGCATCAAAGTCTCCCTGACCAGGGCCACTGCCCAAGGCGAGTGCAAGGCCTGTGTGGCTATTTCAGTGGCTGGAGGACGGTTCTCTCCCTGGAGTCGGGCTGCTTGTTAGTGCAGCCCTAAGCAGGTGGTGAACTCCAGCTAAAGGAAAGATGCAAAGAACTTTGAAGAGAGAGTTCAAGAGTATGTGAAATTGCTCGGAGGCAAACGCTTGGGCTAGAAAGTCGAATGGGGATTCAACCCCTCAGTTAGCTGTGCTCTGTACCCGAATAGAAAGAAGCATAGACTACAGCAGCTGCCATCGGGCGCACTTCCCCCTCAGTAGAAAGCCACAACCGGTTGGGAGATACAATCGGAAGCCATGCGGCAAGGCACAGCAGGTGTCCATTGCCGCAAAGACACCTATTATTCTAGTTGCAGGACCGGCTCCGGTTGGAGGTATAGCCAGCCTTAACCCAAATTCTCTGCCCAAACGAGGAAGTATTTTAGATCTGTCCCCTCCTTCGCGAAACGCGTCTTGAACCATGGACGAAGACTCTTAACATGTGTGCGAGTCATAAGGAAGTTCTTAAAAACGAAACCTGAGACACAATGAAAGTGAGGGTCGACAAAGTCAGGAACCGTTTGGGCCTATGGTTGAGCGAAACTGGGGGTGCAACGCCCCCTTCTCAATCACAACGTTGGTGAGGTGGACCAAGAGCATAAACTTTGGGACCCGAAATATTGTGAACTAAGGCGATTCTGACGTGCAAGTCGATCGTCGGTGTAGGGTCGAAAGACTAATAGAACCGCAGTAGTAGTCTACCAGCCAGAGCCAGTCTTTGGGCACGAGGTATAGGCCGAAAGCTAGAAAAAATCTACAACTGCAGATTGTCAGGTGCACCCCTAAGTATCCTCACTAGGGTGAATGTAGACTCATCAAGTGATGCAGCTTTCCTGTATGACGTCATAACTAAAATGGCGTCCAAAAATGGCTACCAAAAAACAGGATTTTGCTTCTAGCACCTAAACCGTTCATCCAATCAAAATTATGGAACAGGTTACCAATTATGGAACATGGAATTATGGAACAGGTTACCAATTATGCTTAGAATAAAATTTTCTTAAGAAAAAATTCTATTTATATTTTTCTTAAAATAAACCCTTCTGGCCGAAATTCGTCATTTAATTTCTATTAGGCCATTTATGTATGCTATAGATATAACAGTGCACATGTGCATTATAATTCATGTTTAAACAGCTGCTATGTTAGTTCTAATTAAGATCCACTAACAGAATTGGGCTTAAATAAAAGGTGAAGATGTGCATTTTCCAACAAGGGTAATTAAAACGATTTATTTTGATTAGAAGCTAAGCTATGGTAGTTTATCTACATTATAATGCTTTGATTTTTGATCGTTTTACGATAAGTTCCATCTTTAAACTGGTGTAGTAGCTATACTAATTAAAATAAATCGTTTTACTTGCCGTTGTTGGAAAATATACATCTTCGCCTTTCATTTAAGCCGAATTACATCTGTTTATTTGAATTATAACGGCTACTGCAGCAGTTTGCAGAGGGATATTTTCGTAAAATGGCACGAAAATCAAAACGCTACAATGTAGATAAATTGTCGTAGCTCAGATTATAACTAAAATTGTTTTGATTATCCTTGTTTGAAAATACATATATTCACCTTTCATTTAAGCCCAATCATGGTAGTAAATCTTAATTAGAACTAACATTGCAGCTGTTAAACTCAGGAATATAATGCACATGCTTGCTGTTTTATCAATACCATAAATAAATAGCCTAATAAAACTTGAATGAGGAATTTTGGCCAGAATGGTTAATTTTACGAAAAATATGAATAGAACTTTTCTGAAGTAAATTTCATTCTAAACCTAATTGGTAACCAGTTTATTTTCGATCGGATGAACGATTTAGACGCTAGAAGCAAAAATCTGTTTTTTGGTCGTCATTTTTGAACACCATTTTACTTATGATGTCATACAGGAAAGCTTCACCGCTTCATGAGTCTACATCCACCATAGTAAGGATTCCTAGGGGTGTACCTGACATCCTTCACTTATGGAATTTTTCTAGCTTTCGGGTTATACTATCTCGTAAACTAGACCCCTTTTTGAGATTAACTGACAGACTATAACTGGTTCCTCTGAAGTTTCCCACAGGATAGCTGGCGTTCGAATCTAATGTAGTGTCATTCGGTAAAGCAAATGATTAGAAGCCTTGGGGCGAAAAGATCTCGACCCATTCTAAACTTTCAATGGGTGAGAAGTCTGATTTGCTTGAAGGAAACTCTGGCTAGACGGATACGAGTGCCCAGTGGGCTAGTTTTGGTAATCAGAACTAGTGCTATGGGTCAAACCAAACACCGCGTTATATACCTGATGTGGATGTTGATCAGACCCCATGAATGTGATGGTTGCTATTGACATCAGGCCAGTGGATACAGATATTGGAACCTGCTAATGTATGTAACAACTCAATTTGCCGAAGCAATTAGCCCTGAAAATGGATGGCACTCCAGAATTCGATTTCATACCTGGCCGCCATGGCAAAACTGCAGCTCCTTGTGGTCAGCACGCAGAAACCCCAGCACATAGTAGGGTCGCAGCGGCATGCGTTGAAGGTGTCGGGCATAGGCCCACCTGGAAGTTAAGGAAGTTTTAACCATATTCTAATTTCCCTTTTTTGATAAAAATATAATTTTGTTGCATTTCTGAATAAAACAAGTGGCTAGAGCGACAACTCAGTCGCATCCGGTCTTTTGTACAGTTCTGACGCTACCAATGGTGAGGCGCACATCTCTATCATGCATTGCAACAACTATCTCTATTATATATTCTAAAAGCAGTAACCTTCAGGACTGCCGGTTGAAAATGTGTTAGCTTTTAAGCTTATTCTAGATTTTAGGCCTAACTTTTAAACTTAATTCTTACCTGTAGTTTTAATTTCGTAAGTAGCAGCTAAGGGAGATTTGATTTCTACACCTATTCATTTTTGCACCACGGTGCACCTTCAGGCACACAGTTAGTGTTAAACGTAACGTGCAACGTAGCCTATATAGATCAGTGGTAGTAGGGAAGTGATGGGAGAGACGCTGTGAATGAAGCCATGAGCTACTCTTTGCGACTTGACGTTGCCGTGGTTACGTGATTTTAGGCTTAATTTTAACTGTAGTTTTTATTTCGTAAGTAGCAGATAGGCCTAATGGGAAATCTGGTTCGATGGCAAACCCATTCATTCATGCAACAATGCGACGAGACTATTTTAAACGAAGCTAAAATGCTTTTGTTTTAGGGCTGCCGTGTTATCCTTAGGATTTCAATTCGACGATCAAATGTTATTATTTAATTTAGTTACGTCGAAGAAGTCTATTAGCTCTAATAAGGAAGTAACGATGTTTAAATTTGCCATGTTGTTTAAATAACTTTTAACACTGAATCTAACGTTGAAAAAAGCGACGGACGGACGGACAAAGTCGTTGCAATAGTGTTCTCTACCGGTACGGCTGTACAGAAGACTAAAATGGTCAGCAAACATTATCACACAAAAATTACGCTCACTTGATAAAACAGTTCTGGAAGTATACATTTTTGAAATCGTGTTTTAATGTTAGCAGTCATAGCAAAAGCTTACATAAATAATGCATGCAAAACGATTATGGTAATCAAAAGAGTTCTACATACCTGCATGGCACTGCTACTTTGGAGTAGATATACTTTTCAACACATTCAACTAGACATTCGGCCATCTTTTTTCCATCGATACATGGTTGATCACGTCTATTGCGGTAGTTAACCTAAGAAGTGTTTTAAATAGAAACATGAAATGCAGTTAGAATCATATTTCTTGAACAAGCCAAGAAGTGCACATCAGTAACTCTACATTGCGGTCATAAATGTGAACAAACTGTACACAGCAAGTAGTCATTGGGAATACTACTTCTCTCACCATGTCTGTGTTAAGTGGTATACCGCAGGGATTGATACTGGGTCAGTTATTGTTTTTACTCTATATCAGTGATATCAATTAAACTGCAATCGGTGCATGCTTATTTAAAAATACAGATGATATAGAAGTACGTGATATGTGACAAAGATCTGGATCTTTCATGGCCATCCTTAAGTTTCTGTTGTCGTTTGGCAATTGGTCAGTAAAATTGGCGACAACTTATCTCGCCTTTGTTCGCTGATTGGATCAGAGTAAAATCAGAAACCTGTTCATTATTGCAGGAATGCAAAGTGGCGGAACCAGTACGTTTATGGTTCGTGTTCAATCTGAGAACATTCTTTTTGCTTTTCACCTCGACTTGTGGCTTTTTGTAGGCTTTTATGGGACTTTGTGGCATTTTCGTTTAAATGCGTGTCTGCAGTCATGTCGATATTCCCATTACCCTGCAGAACAGCTTCTTACAGACAGACCTTTGTAAGCAACAGCCCGTGTGCAACTGAGTACACTGATGTACTGTGGTATACTTCTGCGGTTTTCCATAACCTTCCATAACCTTCCCCTACATCCCGATTACCAACCTCCCCCCCTAATATTCCCCTAAAAGGGTGGGACAGTACCACCCCCGAGAGTATTGCGTCGATTTCACTAAATGTACTGTATGTACAGCATGATGCACTTATAAAACACACTTTCGTATATTACGACAACAAATTGTAAAACTTATATGCACACTTGGCGATGTCTTCATCAGAGGATAATAATAATACAAACTCTACACAATATTTCGCTAGATTGTGTCGTTTCATTTGTAGATATCCGTAAAGAGTATTTTTTAAATCATTCGACAGTTTCTAAATGCCATGTAAAATACATTCCTACATAACACATGAAAACCTGCGTAGCAGACACATAATTTGGGTGGTACAATTACTTACAGTTGTCCAAGGAATCATTAGCGCAGCCATATGTAAAATTTAAGGAAGAAGGGGATGGAGTAGAGGAAAAATTATACTGTGAATGAAGGTTAGCTGTGATAGATATGAAGGCTTTATGGCACAAAACCTAGCGTGGTTATTAATGAAGGAAGGAAAGAAAATTATCAAGGAAAGGGCGTGCCAACACAAAGGTTATTTTCATCCATACTTTGATGAGAGGAGTTGGAAAAAGGATGTGCGTCAAAACGGTGCGGAAATAACTGCGTGCGGCAAAACAGCAATGTTATTACAGCGTGACGACAATACAGCACACTACACAACAGCGTGACTACATAACAGCATGACGACATAATAGCTTGGGACAAAACACCGTGTGACAAAACAGTGAAAAAATTTGTTTTAAAACGATGACGTTCCGAGAATTGTCAATGCTCTCCTCAGATCAAAGTACAAAGATGAAGCTCCACAGTTTGTACAATCAACTAACACCTTTTTTATGTGGACAAGTGCGGAGGGGAGAGATAGGAAGACTATAAAACAGGTAATTCTCGTTAGACTAAACTTATTGCAACGCCCCATAGCCCCCCCCCCCCCCCCACACACACACACCTGTCACATCCGTAGTGAGTTGTAGGCATAAAAATATTACTATTAACGACTTTTTGCTTAAACTGGGTTGCATTTTTTTTATCACAACCACCTTTGCGGATTTTTAAAATGTCCTCATTGTTATGTGTTGATTAATCAGCGAATAAATTCTTTATTTATAGATTTAAGAAGGGATGATGTTCGTTAAAAAAACCTTATAGTTTTCTATGAAGTTAGATCTTTTTTTATTTACTTATTTTTATTTATTGTCATATTGTCGTCTCCACCGAACTCTCCTCCCCCCCCAACGGATTTCAGAACATAGTTGTACGTTTATGAAAATATGGAACTGCTGCTCGACTAACTTTATGGCATTGCTCACAACGTTCAGTTGCAAGCTAGAGTTAACTTTATCCAGTGTGTTAATTTTATTATTTTTTATTGATTACCAGTCTCTTTAGCCAGCATCATACTTCTTAGAATTATAAATAAAGAATTAGCTGCCGAAGCTATCATCACACGACAATCAGGACTTGAAAAATCCTAAGGTGGATGTACTTAAAAAAAAAGCAACCCAGTTAAATCATGAAGTCGTTCATAGTAATTTTTTTCTGCCCACAAATCACTACGGATGTGATAGTTGGAGAGGAGAGGGAGTTATAATAGGTTTATTGCAAAGAGAATTACCTATATTATTGTCTTCTTATCTCTCTCCCCCTCACCCACCTCCCCCATCATCAAACAAAAAGTGGTCTTCATCGAGTGTACAAATTGTGGAGTTTTTTAGGGTTTGTACTTTGATCCGAGGAGAGCACTGACAATTCTGTAAATGTCATCGTTTTATAACAACTTTGCATTGTTTTGTCACTCGATGTTTTATCTAAAGCTATTTTGTCATCATGCTGTTATGACGTCGCTGTTTTTCGCACGCAATTTTTCGCTGTTTTGAAGGGATACCTTGGAAAAGTGGTCACCGATGATGGGGTGAGGTGGTGATAACTTAATGGAATCGAAGGCAAAACAGAAAACGTAAGAAAAAAGGGGGTTTAAAGTGGTAGACCAAAATGCGTTTGGACCACTAATTTAGAGCAGTCCAGTTTAGAGGCTACAAAGACGAAAAAAAAACTGACCGATAGGTCAGGAGCGAACGGCCTGTTTAATGGCTTATGAAGGATATATTACTGATAGTAGTAATTGGTTAGGTTCGTGAATGTGCAGTGATAATGTGGACCGATATTTCTATGAAGGTGACCACATAAAAGGTCACGAGGTCAAGCGTGAGGCAGCCAAACGTACCGTAGCTCTCACGTGTACCGTAGCAGATTACACTATGGCAGCTCCCAAGGTGCTGTAGCTTCGTTTCGCATAAATATGCTCGGAAGTCGACTCAATACCGTGCTTCATCATAGGAGTGTGCCAAAAATACAGCAATCAATTACTGCCGGCTGCAGACGATATTATTATTTGCTGTGGCGGCGAGTGGTGGCAGAGTCTCATCACGTCATTGTTTAGTTCTGAACAACGCGCGGAAAAAGAAAATCGTGCAGAAACAACCTGAAAGTGTGAATCCTACAGGGAAATCATAAAAATATCTTTTTTGGAAAATGTTGGTAACGCGAAAGCAAGTGAATACGTGATCTGTGCTTAAATGACTAAAATACAAAAGAGTTTGTGAAACTTCAGTGAAAACTGTGGATGATTTTTAAGCGGAAATAAATTGATGATTAACTACAGGGACATAAACGTGAGGATTTAAAAGCAAAAAAAAAAAGAAAAAATGAAGGAGGAAATAAACAGTTTAGATGATTTGAATCCAACCAGAACATATGAAAGAAAGTCCAGGCAAAAGTAGCGATACTGAAAATAAAACAAAATGAAGCAGACATAAAAAAAAAACATGGAGAAATTAGGGTACAAGAAAAATCAAAACTAAAACTTGCGACAAGTATTTGAGAAGTTAGAAGGTTTTTGCAGGTGGTGACTTTCATCAGCACGTGGCAAAAGGCCACAAACATTTTACAAAACAAGGCAAAGTAAATTAAGCACCTGATTGCTTGAATTCAAACACAGAAATCCGTATCTTCGCTGAACAAGAAAAAATAGTAATGATAGATGATATTTTTTTTTGGAAATGGTAACAAGTCCAGAATCCATTTTAATCAACATTGGTGACATGTCTAGAATCCATTTTAATCAACATTTAAATCCAAGTAACAAGCAATAATTTTAGCAAGCTTTTAACATCCTCACTTCCTAACTTGATTCTATGAGAATAATAATAAAAAAAACACCCAACATATAAATTAATATGTTCCTTCTAACCTACAGTTTACGTACGTCAATTCGTTCTGTAAACAGAATCTGGATTGTGTGTTTTTTAATGCACTTTGTTGTTTCTGCTTACGTTTGCAGCTTTGGTTTGTGACATGATAAACATAGCATGATACTCGCTGTTTTTTCCCTTCTGGTAACATACAGTAGAACGTGCAGTTTTTTACATTTGGTCGTTTATTACATTTGTTTGCCAATCTGACCTTGTTTTTGATTGAGCTTGCTGTTGAGTGTCGTAACGTCCTACGTTAAGTTTTTTAGATTATTTTATATGTTGGCGTGATTACATTTAGACGCCATTTTGTCTTCTTTTCAAACGTTTGCTCGCTTCTGTAGGTTATTGTACTTTGCAGTAGTGTCTTGTAAGAGGTACATCGTTGAGGAGTTTTGAAAGCTTTACGATGAAAGTGTGGTGAGCAGGTCTATTTTTCTTTTTTCTTTGCATTGTCTTCTTGTGTTCGTATTGCATGTTGAGTATGACTGCACTTGAAGTCTTCTGCAAATCAGAATAACTACTCTGGTTTAATTTTTTTTGTGAACAAATATACTCAATGTCGAGGGTGGCATGTAAACGATCGTGGCTAGCCATTTATTTTTCTTTACCTTAAGAGGCCTGTAATGCAAAGTCAGCCTTTTTTAATATCTTTCCTCCTAAAAGGTCTTTAGCTCTGACACTTTATGGATATCTAGAGGGTAGCTCCTGAATTGTTTATACCAAATTTGGAGTATAAAGACTATTACTTCGCGACTAGTTACTTTAAATCCTTGTAGGGCACTGGGCAGAAACCCCATCAAAGAAGAAAAATGAAAAATTGATACAATCACCACGTAATTTGGTGTGAATGTACCACTCATGGTACAAAATGTATAAAACGTGATGGATGGTAGGATTTTAAACCATTAGATGATCGATTGCTGGAAGAACGGTATTGTACTATTGTTTTTACGGAGAGGGTGGGTGTGATATTACAGTTTGCCATAGTTTTATTTTTATTTTAGGCGAAATAAATTTTTGTGTATGACTGGTTTGGATGGACGTATTGAAGAGGCAACTTCTCTCCCATAACGTCATATGTGTGGCACGTGCCATTGCAGCTTCACCACTGACACCTACTCTACATCATCATCATCTATCAGCTCACGTTGACAATGATTTCACACGTCATGGTATTGACACTTACACTGCTCCACCACCACGGCCACCTCCAGCTCCCACCTCTTTATCACCATCACCGTTTCGTGAAGGGTTATCAACGTCGATGAGGAGTTTCTGTGGAATCAGTACAAGTATACTATCTGGGCCACGCAACTTGGCGATAATAAAATGTTTAACCACAAAGTGCTAGAAGGGTAAGACACTAACTCTGGTTAGAGTCTGGGTAAATTTAAAATGAATGTTTGTGTAGGGAGACTGTAATGTATAAAATTCTGGCATTTTTACGAAATTTCTGAAGGTAATCCTGCCCAACTCTATTTGAAACCATTACGCAAAACGATACTGCACCACATGCTCTGGTAGAGAATACCAGGTTGGGACAACTCTCTCCATAAAGAAAGCACCTCCTGCATTCGAACCTTCCTGCTAAAAATGTGTTGTAACTGTAAAAGGCGAGAGTTCTAACCAAGGAAAATCAACTAAAAAATACTCCAAACAATTTTTTATGTCAGATTGGCTTTCATTATGTGCATTTCTATGATTCTAGCCCAAAACGTTTTAATTCCCTATGTCATATGAAAGGTTATGCATGGCGAGATAAATGTTTATTAAAACTTATGCTAGGGAAACTCGACCCTGTTTATATCTCCTAGTAGATGGGTGGCTGTAATGGGTTCGCATATGCCAGCAGAGGCCTCACAAAAACTTTAAAAGCCCACACTTCCATGCTAACATTACTGTGAAGCAACAGTTAACAATGGCTAGTCGACGAGAAGCTTTGGTTAGTGAGGCTTTAGAAAAAAATCGTTTCGATGCGGGAAACTGAACGTATCCCTATCAACCTGTTTGTTTGTCAGATATTGACATGAGAATACTTGGTAAATGAAATGAACACTGCCATAGAGGAAATACTTGAAAAATTATATCCTTTCCAGAAACATGGCTCTAGATAAGTATAAGTATTGTTATAAGTATTGGTAAATGTGACTTACATGTCGGTACATTCATCTCTCTGAGTAGAGGTTGTGGATCGATAACACTTAATAAATTCTTGACTGGTAAGCATGCAGTTGTGAATATTAGATACTCTGACTACATGTGCCTTGTTTAGTCTGTTCTAAAACTTTATAGGCTGCTTCCAAAAAAGCTAATAGATTTGAACAATATCATAATATCCCAAGTAGCATTGATTTGTTGGCCAACAATTGGCCCAACGTAGTATTGCCTATGGTTAATTGTTGGGCCATCGTTTGTACCCAGCGGTTGGCCCAACCTTATTTTGTCTCGTTGGCCAATGTTTTAGCCAACGATAGGCTCAACGTGAAGGCGGTGTTTGTAACCCAACCCTGCTGACGTTACTTAGCCAACGCTGGGCCAACAATGTCAAAGCAGTTGGCACGACTTCGTCCTACCAACGTTGGGGCACCATTGTTAAGCTAACAAACAAAAATTTCTCGGAAAAAAAAACGTCCACGGCAAGGATTGAACCCGGCACCTCTCGCACTTGAATCAGAGACGTTATCCACTAAACCACCAGACCCGGTTGAAATTCTGACGTTAGACTATGCATATAAAGCTAAGAATGCAGGGAGAAGAAGTTTTCATTGTAAAATTTTAATGAAGTTTCAAGTCTGTAGAAAATAAATAAAAGTAAATGGTGTAATTTGATGGCCTATAGAAAAAATGCAATACACAGAAATAAGATTTTATGATTACACGAAAGAAAATCCAGTTTGAGCGTGTGGTGCGTTTATAGGTACTGCTCAGCATTATGGACAATCTCATAGTAATGCTACTTATGGTTTAACAATTCGTTAAATAATTACATTAACAATTTCGTTAAATAATTGTTTCTATAAACATTAGACTTTAGTTCCAGTTCAAAGAAAATACGTTGCCCAACGAAGGATGGCCAACCCATCGAAAGAGCAGAAAAAGAAATACATTGACACAACGAAGAACGGCCAACATACTGGTGGAACAAAATTAGAAATACGTTGGCCCAGTAAAGGATGGCCAACATACTGGTACAGCAGATGAAGAAATACGTTGGTCCAACGAACTACAGCCAACATATAGAAGGAGCAGCAAAAGGAATTACATTGGCCCAACGAAGGACTGCCAACATTTTGGTGGAGCAGATAATAAATATCTTAGCCCCAAAAAGGACCGCCAACGTATTGGTGAAGCAAAGAAATATGTCGGCCTGGTAAAGGACGCCCAACACATTCGTAGAGCATAAAAATACATATATTGACCCAGTCAAAGATTGCCAACGAGTTGTGAGCCCATAAAGAAATACGTTGGCCCAGATAAGGCCTTCCAACATGTTGGAGGGGCAGCAAAGAGCTACGTTGACCCAACGAAGGGATGCCTACTTGCTGACACTAATTGGTAGGCCCTACAGTGGGCCATGTGACTGCCCCAAGGATGCAGGCGCACCAACATTGCGCCAACACTGGGCCAACATTGTTAAACCATTGCCCACGTGTCGCCAACGTAATCAATTGTTTGGCCAACGTTGGGCCAATCGTCTAATGTTACTTGGGATGTTAAGAGTTTAATTTGTATGCCATTACCTTTCCAACTCTAGTCATTGGAAAAGAATGATAAAAAAAACTGTCGAGAGGAAGGAGTACGATCACACGACGCCTAATATTTTTACTCAGCTTACTTAGCTCCCGATGACTTTAGTTGAGGTCAGTGCTGGGGTGATCGATTATCTGGGTAACGAAAAAGGCAATTCAGTTGGGGTAACACTCTCTTACCTAAATTTATTCATCGTGACAGGTTTGAAACAAATACATTTCGTTGTTCCTTCGTGGATCAAAAAAAGCTATATATAGTTTAAAAGGCACTGTTGGAAATAATTCAAAATATGGGGCAGTTAGTTGACACGACCTTCAATGAGTGTCAGCTCTTTATATTTAAATGGCTAGGAACAGTTTTTTTCTAATGGAGCTTCCAGAAAAATAGACACAGAAGACAGGGCCAGTTCTACTTACAATTTGGTAGCTCCACAGTAACCAATTTGTAAGTAGAACAAAATCAAATTAAAATAGTATCGAAGCTTCCCAGTCGTCCAGATCATGCAAAGGAATGTCAAAATATATATAAAAAACAGCTCGACAACGCAGTTGCTATGGTAAGTTTTGGCAACGAACAAGAGAAAAAACAAATCAATTGTCAAACAGGTACTAGGTAAAGCAAAAGAAGCATTAGCAACACACTAGTGTTAAACCAGGTGAGTTACAACATTATAGACGTGTAACATTATAGACGTGTTAAGTAAACATTGGGAGTTCGAGCATAAAAATAATGCGCCTCCACAGGGAAGCATTAAATCAAAAGTCTACATGAAAACACTAGGGAAAAAATAAATATTTTCTCCACATGAAAAAACCCGTCACAGTATTAACGTCCTAGAAGGTAATATGACGTTAGTAGCTTTCACCCTTTAGTTGACGTTAGTAACTTTAGTAGTGTCTTACCCTGACGCCGTATATCGTGTCACACCCACCCAAAATTAAAGAAACAAAACAACTTAAAGGTTAATACGATTCAACATGTGGTAGTCAGAGCTTGGTACCGATGCTTTAGGCCTCACTCTATCACCAACCAGAAACAATAAAAAGATATAAAAAAAAGAGATCACACAGTAAAACAAAGGATTATTAATGATAGTCTTCCTGAGGTTTTAAAATTCCTCCTCTCATACCGTTAGTCGGGGTGTAATAAACTATTTACAAAGTCCTCAGTGGTAGCCGTACAAGCTATACTGTTAAGTAAGAAAGACGTTAGTGGGAAAAAATGTTAGTTTCCCTCGTTCAACGAGAAGGAAAAAATTTCATTAGGAATTGATTAGTAAAATTATTCAGCACCAACCTAAAAGAATGGTTGGAGGCAAACAACAAAGAAAGTAAATACACTGTATACATTGTTGGGTGGATACACATAAGCACCAATAAATACAACAAAGCATCAAGTTTTCTGGAGGTAAACCGTGGATTCTCAACGAAAGCTCCGATCTAAACGTTTCAATACGCATTCTAACAGCCGGTTTTGTAAAGATATCAGCTACAGGTTCAACGGATCTCTTAAACATTATTTTTTTACCATTCCCTTCTGAACACAATCTCGTATGAACCATAACTTACGTGCGTAATGCTTCGAATGTGTTGTACAAATTAGATTGTCTACCGAATCCATTGCGTACAGACTGTCTATGATGGATATACTCTTCAAAGTTACAGACAATTCACCCAAATAGTCAACTACCCATAAAATATCAATAATCCACTCCATCAATACAATGACGTCTGCTTCAGCCGAGCTCAGGCCCAAGTAAACAAAAAGTAGTTGGCCTGTTTACTTGTCTTCTACACTATCAATGAGCTAAACAGCTTACCTTTATGTCCCCAAAAAACCCTAGAGTTATGCAATACGTGCCATGATGCATCGCTGTAAGCCTCAACTTTGTCCCCTGAACAACGAGGGATGAACAACTTAAAGTTTTTATTAAGGTCTACATATTTTAGTACTTTTTTTGTGGCCAGGAGGTGCATGTCCCGAGGTTGCTGTGAGAAACGTACTAAATTAGTTACTGCAAAACTAATATCGGGACGCATGCCAGAGACCTGATACACTAGGGTGTCATCACTTACATTGTCGACAAAATGGAGCGAAGCGAACAAACTAACTAACAAACCACCAAACAAATCAACAAACCACCAAACATAGAAACCAACCAACCAACCATTGCTTGATTGATTGATTAATTAAAGCTCTAGCCAACCAACCAACACACAAACAAATCAATAAACCAATAAACAAATAAACAAATAAACATACCAACAACCCAACAAACAAACAAACAAATAAACTAATGAACGAACGATATACCAGACACAGGCAGGTGTTTGCGAGTGCATTAGCCTTTTGCCCCTTTTATGCGAATTAAACCTGTTATTATTATTATTATTATCATTATACATCCTTTCCATTTTTGCACCATTTGATTCAAAAGCTTGGACCACAACTGAATCATTGGTAAATGTTCATAATTTTGCATTTGGACAGACACATTGATCCACTTTTGTTATGAATGATTAGTGCGTTTGGCTTGAGAAACGATTTATTCTCGATTTAAAAGCTGAGGTCACAGGTGGACTATTCATGCAAAGAATAATATGTGCTACAAATTGAAATGTATCCATTTTTAGGGTAAAGATAGGCTTAGTGACGTGGATGTCTACATGGATTTCGTGCTTTTGTCAATGCACTCTATTAGATTGGTTCAGTAGGTGAACCATTCATACCAGAAATAGCTGGAAATTGAAATGTGACCATTTTAGGTAGGCTATGTGGCACACAATCACAGGGGATTGAAATCACATAACCCTGTTGGAAATTAAAAGCTCCATTTCGAGAAAAAATCGTTTGTTTTCTAATTGAACATCGGGCAAACATACGGTCCATTAACCAAATATTTATTTATGAAATTTTTGATTAAAGGGATCTTACCTCTGCCACATTGGGGGAGTGCAGTGGAGGACTGCAACATACCAAGTTTGTATAAAGCATACGTCACTTTTCGTTCTACTCAAATCTTACAAATGGCTGCACAACTGTAAGTAATGTAAGACGCCAAATTATGTATGTGCAATGTGTTTTCATGTATTAATGTAATAATGTGATTTTACTGGGCGTTTAGGACTTCCATAAAAATTTTGAAACATTCTTTCTGGGAAACTACCAATGAAACGACACAAATCTGTAGATGTGAAATGTGGAGTTCGTATTATTGTTATCCTCTGATAAAGACATTATAAGTTGATGTCGAAATATACGAAAGTATGTTTCGTAAGTGCTTCTGTCTATATATTTTCTGATATCAGAAACTTGTGTCAAGGATTAGGCGTCTTGTTTAGCAATGATGTCATATTTCACTGTACTATGATGGCCAATTAAACAGATGTATTAGTTTTAGGGACACTGAGACCTTGGTTTGGGCTTTTCAAATTGTATGTTCTCCCAATTTTACAATATGAAGCTGTGTTTGGTACCCATATTTATTAATAAGCATCAACAGGATTCAGTGAGTACTGGGATGCTTTACCAAATCTCTAAATCCTCTTAAAATTCTTATTTATACAGAGGTTATCTAGGATCGGGCTGGAGTCATTCAAATTAAGACGGCTGAAAGAAGATTTGATTATTACTTACGCTATTCTCCATGGTCAGCTCAAAATTGATCCTTAAGGTTTTTTTTGGAAGTACTAGAAGTCATAAATTTAAAATTGTTAATAATGCAAAGATCAAATGTGGAAATCCTCATTGGCTTACTGTGTTGTGGCAGCCAGAATTATTTTCCCCGTTTTCTACTGTTGACACTGCACAACCGTCTACAGCATGACCTATACCCAAGTATTTTTTATACTTTCAGGTATACAACGTTGTATTATTCCTATTTTTGTAACGTGCCCACGACTAACTATTGTACGTTTTTGGCTTGGAATTAAATGAGTTAGACAGACAATGATTGACGATAAAGTTCAGTATATATTTTAGGACTCGGCAGACGTTATTGGCCGTTCTCGCCTACCACTTAACATTGAGGTGAAACTCTGGGGAATTACACTGATTTATTATTTAAACGTAATTTGGGTTTCAGTTACGTTCGAAGTGGAACAAGAAGGAATATTTCAAGTTATTAGTGTCAAAAAGTAAAGCACCACCCGTCAGTAGTGGGGAAGTGGCAAGGAATGGTTTTGTTGTAGGCAACAAGCCTTACAGGATTCGGGTTAGGGGGGATTGAGGTTTAATGGCGTGTCGACAGCTTGGTCATTAGTGCCAACCTCAGTCACAGTGCAGTGGTTCGGGTTACCACTGCACCACACATTACAGAGATATTATTCAAACCCCCAATCTAAATCTCGTCATACATCTGTGCCTCCTGCAAAAATTGAAAAACATCGGACAGGATGACAGACTCATCGCCCAATTGACGCGCAATGTCATGCGGAAGACGGAAACAACGACGAACACCATCAAGATGGCGACAATCAACAAGGAAGTGCCGGACCCTAAGTGGCCGTCAACACCAATAACATTCAGGAGGGTCAACCCCCCGCAAAAGAAACAGTGAGTAAGTCGGGTGTGACCAATGCGCAAACGGGCCAACACTACCTCCTCACGGCGACTGCGGCGACACGCCGTGTGCCATTCCTCGACAGTGCCTTTAATAGCTCATAACTTATTACCGTCCTGTCTGTCCCACAAGGTTTGCCAAAAAGCGTGTAACCTCAGACGTAGTGCTGGAAAGGCGTCTGGAGGAACAAGGCTGAGATCCCTTTCGAGAGGGCTAGAAAGGGCCCCTTTCTCTGCAGAATCAGCTTGCTCATTTCCACCAATCCCAACATGGCCCGGGATCCAGCAGAAAAGCACGGTTTTCTGCAGGCCAGGCACGATAACTGGGTACGATAACAGGTGAAAGAGCTGATGCTAAATCATTACAATTCATTTTTACAGCCATGGAAAGTGCTGAACACAAATTGGTTACCTGTGGTCATGTTATTATCGAGCTGATAATATTATCAAGCTGATAATATTATAATATGATATTATCAAGCTGATAATCGAGTTTGGTCGTCATTCACTCCAACAGTGTTTGGTCGATAGTGAAAACTGGTTCTTGCATTACTGTGCCAGGCGATTCGACGAGGTAGTCTTGTCCAAGTGCAACTAGGTAAAGTGTGACATCTAGATAGTACATTCAGATCACCCGTGTTCATATGAACCAACCCCTTACAAGGTAATTAGCTGGGATTGCCTCAGCCATGGAAGGCACGGCGTTGCTCCGGAGTTTATGGTAGAGTTTTGCCAAACTCGGTTGATGCAAGTGTTCCTTTGAAAGTTCACTTCGCGATGTTGTATCAAACAGCTGTATGTATTTGCAGAAGTACCCTGTTAACTTAATATAATCTCAGTAATTCTGTCTGTGCTGCAAATACCGTAATGGTTATCAATATTGAGTTTCAGAGTAGGGAGAAAAGTCTATTTTCGGGGAGATACAGACAGACAGACGCCGCCCTATACCATTCCGACGACAAACCATCCGATGACGAACCTTGGATGGTGAGACATCTGATGACGTACCATCCTACGACGAGTTTCTTGGATTATGAGCCACCTAACGATAAACCATCCGACGATGAGTCACCCGACGAAAACCATCCGTCATCGAGCTTTTCAACCTCCGACTTTCCTTTAAACTGCCTTATGTCTTAAACCGTCTTATACCTCCCTCCCCAAAATGTAACCCTCCTTAACCCTTCCCATCCTATATCGTAAATGTAATGGTCCACCAGCAAATTTTGCCCCCTCCTCCCCGTTTTGGTGGAGGAAAATTCACGAATTTTGTTAGAAAACACGTGGATAGAAAATACATGGAATTTGGAAGAATAAACGTGATTTGGTAACGTGTCAGCCACCCAACTTTTCAAATTCCTACTTTATAACACCGAAAGTTGGGAGTCGGAGAAAATATGTGTAAATTCTACCAAAGTATGTCAAGTGTAACACTTAGAAACCAGACAATTTTCCCGTCTGGATGTGTAAATTCTGGCAAAACACATGTACATTTTATATATATTTGGTGGCAGCCCCTCCTTAGGATGCGTCATTTCTACCACATAAATTCTAAGTAAATCTGGCGACCCCGTGATGCCAATCCCTATGGGCTGCTCTACAAGTCCCTTCTTGATGGCCAAATATCAAAGCAATCATTCAAGGAATATAAATTGTAATGGGAACGATCAATAATGATCAGTAAAAATGTAAAAATGTTTGTGTTTGGATGTTCCTCATTATCACGTTGCACATTCAAGTTTGAATGTTTTCTAGTGTTTTTTTCAAAATGATGCAAAACAAAATCTAACCAAATATAGATCACGCAGAGAACGACCATATAACGAATCCCCTTCCTTTGAATGTATGAAAAAAAGAGGAACCCTGATTACTAACGTAGGATAAAAATAGAGAATAAATGTACGCATGATGTTAGAAACAAACTGATAAAAAGTTTGCGATGGTGAAAAAAGATAATCAATCTAAATGTGGGTATCTGCAAGAATTGTATAAACCGCATCCTTAAATCGTTAGTAATTATCGCTAGAGCCGTCGAGAAACTTAAGAATGTGAAAGATGACAAAGAACCCACGTTAAAATGGAAATACTAGGAGGAGAGTGATGAACATGAACAAATCAGTACTTGTTTACTGTGAGAATGGCAGCATGTTACCATTACTCTGGCAGCTTCAGAACCCACAAATATTTCATCCAACACCTGTACTTCCACCACGAGACAAGTGCGTACATCAGCTGGGCCATTCCACACACCTACAACATAGACGGATTCGCTTTGGTCTTTGGAGTCTCTTTTGAAAGTTCAAACGTTCTGCTGTGACGTTCTGCCAAAGTATTATTTACACAAATTTTTCAAAACGCAAAAGCGAACAACGACATGTTGGATTACGGTACAACAAGGACTCGGGAGATCTCATGATCGGGAATAAAACCGTGAAAATATTCTAGAATGATGTAGTGTTGGGAAAAAAGCAGTACCAAGGATGGAATCAGCTGTGGAGCTTGCTTACTCAAAAAGACTTGCAATACAATACATATGACCCTGATGTCTTGGCTTCATATGCCTTGATTCTAAAAGACAGAAATGTCGTATACCGCAACAATGATTCCACCTCAGGGCAGCCGAAATCAAACCATGGCCACAAATGCATACCCACAACAAACCAATTTGGGAGGATATAAAGAAGGAGGCCTCCCGAAAGAGCACGCCGATTCTGATGAAGCACAGTCTGAAGAAGATTACAACGATTCAAGGTCAAATGAATGAGGGTCGGATGAATCAGGCCCTAACGAATCTAAGTAAAACGAATCGGAGTAAAACGAATCGGAGTCAAATGAATCAGGGTCAGATGAATCAGGATCGGATGAGTCATGGTCAAATGACAAAGATAACACCGATTCAAATGAGTTGAATAGGCTGAGATTCATGTGCGAAGCATCATTGGGAGGTGAACACGTGTCTGAAGAAGAAATTGTAGAAATGGTTATCAATATTGAGTTTCGGAGTAGGGAGAAAAGTCTATTTTCAGGGAGAGACTGACAGACAGATGGCCGCCCCATATGGGCGTCGCCATTTTCTTTCTAAGATGGCGGCCGCCAGATGGGCACTGCCATCTTGAATGCCGTCACTTCGGGTCACATGAACATGTCACGGTTCAAGTGAAGTTGAAAAAAGGGCAATACAGCGAAACCAAACCCAGATTGACTGGATGAATGGATTTAACACGACATAGTAGTTTTGTATGCTATCATTAAAATTATTTAAAAAAAAACATTTTGCCGGCGCCCAGCCAGGCTGGCTAAAAATGATTTCTCTTTGCCTAAAACATATTAAACCTGATATTTTAGCTTTACATTTACCAAATGTGATGTTCTCCTCGAGGTTTCTTCCTGTGTGCAGGCACCTGCTTGCATGTCCCACTGCGCATGTGTGACGCAGTCCTCCCTTATAGAAGCGAGAACGCAACGGCTTCTGGCATTCATTTTCTCTCAATATGTCAGGCGGTGACTCGAGAGAGCAGGTAGGGCGGGGTTAGGTTAAGTATGTTTAATGCAAAAAAAAACATTTTTAGCTGGCCTGGCTGGGGGCCGGCAAAATGTTCTTTCTTATTTGCCAAAACATATTAACCTGCTAATTTAGCATTATCAGGAGACCTCGTCAAAGTCAGGTGGCGGGCACCGCCTGGACGGGCACCCCGGGATGCAAGCAGGCTTTACCCCCAAAAATATTTCCTGAAACTGAAAAATTTTGCCCTTTATTCAGAACAGTGAGGAAACGTGAATTTGGAACTCTTTCGTAAGGATTGGTGGCCCTGAAAAGGGCCGTTGTTTTTAGAGTCATACTTCCTTCTGGGTGGCTTGCTTCCATCATGGGTGGCTTGCTTCTACTTCGTTCTGAGTGCTTAAGGGGGCTTGACCACGGTTCTGGCTATGACGATTGGTCCCAGCCGATGTAGTTCATCTACTCTTGTCATATCCGTCAGGTAGTGGGAGGTGAATGTTGATTGGTGACGCCAGGAAGCTGCTGACAGGATCTCTTCGATTGGAGTAGCGTTGTGGTGGGCCCATGATGTGGAGATTGCTCTCACTCATGTGCCGTCACCCTCATTCTCTTACTCGTGTTTTATTTGTCGTAAGCTGCTTCAATTGTCTTTTTAATCCAGCGTGATACCATAGCGGCTGAAGTTTTGCCGATTTGGGAGTCAACTGGGACAAATAGCTGGTTTCTACCCTTGCGGATGTCTTTGTGTTGTGTGCTAGCTAAGTAGAAACGTAGTAGTAGTGTTATGACCCGGGGTGTCTAGTTTTTTACCACATTAGTATTGGGAGTGATGGCCATTCAGGGGCACATTTTAATCCTGGGCTTAAAGACGGGGTGCCACACCACCCAGAAACTCGTAGATGCACGCGCCTACCCTCCCAGGATTAAAATGTGCCCCGGAATGGCCATCACTCCCAATACTAATGTGGTAAAAAACTAGACACCCCGGGTCATAACACTACTCGTAGTGCCCTGACTGGGCAGAGGAGACGTTCTGGTTCTTTGCCTACGATGTTGGATAGGGCAGGAAACGTGATGGGTTTTGATGGTTCAGATGGTTTCTGCGTTTTGGCTCTGAAGGATGCCCTTGGGGCGAGTGTGACGGAGGAGAAATTTGGTCCGAAGATGCGGTAGGCTGGGTCGGCTGAAAGCGCTTGAATTTCGGAACATCATAGACTGGCTGCCAGGGTTACGAGAAAAACAGTTTTGCGGGTCATGAGGTGGAGTGAACTGTCTTGCATGGGTGCATAGGGGTCTTCCATTAGGGATTGTAAGACAAGGGATAGGTCGCAGTCTGTTACGGTCCTTTTGGTTGTCAGACGTTTGTTTTCAAGGATCGTATTAATGCTTAGATGCGATAGTCGTCAAGAAGTTTGGTTTTGTTTGCTGCTCTGAAGACAGAGTTGAGTGGTAGACGAGTATTGTTGAACCTTTCAGATTGTCGGAGTTGAATAGGTTGCTGAAGAATTTCAGAAGTTCGGGTAAAGGGGGGGGGGTCGATTAGATTTGTTTGCCTTGAGATACACCAATGACACCATCTGAACCAGTGGCTGTCGTACATGCGGTTTGTTGAGTCTCTTGTAGCTTTAGATGCAATGCGTTAGACCACGTCGCGATGTATACCTGGCTTTTTTAGGAGTTTGACGATAGTAGCCACCCTTGTAGGTTGAGGATTGTCAGGTTCGGGTGTAGGTTTGTTCCTTTTTGTTGTGAGAGAAGATCTGGTAGAAGAGGCAGACTTCTTGGAGTGTCGACTACTAGGTCTAGGAGAAGTGGGAACCATGCTGCTGACGGCCAGAGGGGGGGGCTATTAGGATGAATTGGCTCTGGCTTTCATGGATTTTTCGAAGAACCTGTGGCAGTAGTTTGAATGGTAGGAATAGGTATACGAATAGATTGTTCCGGGGGAAGGTTAGGGCGTCCACTGCCATTGCTTCCTCGTCTGGAATTGGGCTCATGTAGTGGGGAAGTCTGGCATTGTGCTTCGTGGCGAACAGGTCCAACATTGGAGTGCCCCAGATGTTGAAGAGATATTCACAGATGGATTTCTTGAGACACCATTCGCCTGACGGTGATTAGAGAGTCTGCAATCACATTCCTGTTGCCTGGGATGTGTAAGGGCAGTAGGGTGGTGTTGTTTGGGATGCACAGATTGAAGATCTCCGAAGTCAGGTGGTGTAGAGATCTTAATTTCGTTCCTCCTTCCTTTCGGATGTAGGCCAGAGCTGTCGTGTTGTTGGCTTGGATCTGGATTACTTGATTTCGAATGTACGGTAGGAAGTGTTGGAGGGCAAGGTGGATTGCCTGTAGTTCGAGGATGTTGATGTGGTCTTCGCATGATGTTGGCCAAAGGCCTGAGATTTCTAGATTGTTTAGGTGTGCACCCCAGCCGACTTTCGATGCATCTGTAAAGATGAGGAGGTCGGGTGAAGGTTCGTGGAGAGGCAGTGACTTTGTGAGATTTTCTATGTCGGAACACCATAATAGGGTTTCGAAGGGAAATTCCTTTCCGAATGGGCTATGTTTGTCTGGTTTCAGTTGGTTGATTGCCCGATTGTCTATGCGGTGATGGTGGAGGGGTCTGACCATCCATCAGCCGTAAGGGACGAGGTTTACCATTGCATCAATCTTTCCGATGAGGGAGTTTAATTCCCGAGTAGAGAAGCTTGTTTGCTTGTGAAAGAGTCGGATGTGAAGCAGAAGATCTTCTATTTGGTCCGCAGAGTGATAGATTTGGGCCGATTGTAGGTTGAAAGAGGCCCCGAGGAATGTGAAAACTTGGGCTGGAGAAAGGCAGGATTTTGCATGGTGCACTCCGAACCCTAGTTGGTTTAACGGGGAGATGGTCTTGTTTCAGTTTAGTTCCAGTTTGTGGGGGTTTGTGTCGTTCAGAGCCCAGCCATCCAGGTAAGCACTGGCTTGTATTTGATGTTGGTGGAGATATGGCAGAATTGGTTTTAGGACCAGTGTGAATATTCTTGCTGCTGCATTCAGGCCGAAGGGAAGGCAACGGAATTCGTAGACCTTTCGGTTGTAGATGAACTTGTGGAGTCGTCACTTGTGTGCTCCACAATGGCAGCCATCAATTTC
>JAHWFP010103003.1:0-28684 GCA_023313725.1 Lithobius niger | reverse complement strand
TCGAAACACAGCTTTTGAAATGCTGTGTTGCAGCAATCTGGCCATTCTTTTTTTTTTAATGTGAGGATTGAGTCAACACCTTCTTCTTGACGTAATGTCTTTCCTTCACTGAGAAATAAAGGCCTTCAACCACTATTTATAATATAATATAATATAATAATAATATAATTTTCCTCGTGAAAGGGTGGATAACGGAAGGGCATGCCACTAAACACCGGTCCAGGTAAATTGGTTAAACAGAGTGACATGTACATACACCAGGGGCTCTAATGGTACGGGCGCAGTAGACAATGTTTCAATGACAATAATTTTAAACGTTTAATAAAAATGTTTGTTGTTGGAGCAGTTACAATATCGTCCGTGAGGCCATTCCAAATGGTTGTAACACGTAGTGCAAAGAAATGTTTGCGGCAATCCTTGCTTGCGGATTGAACACGCAACTTGAGGGTGTGCCCCCGAGTTGATGATAATGGATGCCGCTCGAAGAAAGGAAGATCGACACCCAATAGCCCGTGTACAAACTTGTATGTAAGACTGAGGTCGGCCCTCAGTTGTCTTAATTCGAGTGGCTCAAGAGCAGTTTGCCGCAGTCGTTCACCCTGGGAAAGTTCACGTAGACCGGGCAGGTTACGAGTGAAACTTCTCTGCACCGATTCCAACAAATCAATATCCTGGAGAAGATAAGGCGACCAAACCGGGCTCGCGTACTCAAGGAGCGGACGAACAAACACCCGAAAGGCCCAAACCGCGAGTTTTAATACATGAGCTGACGAAACACTTATTGACCACGGCCAGTCTGCGTATTACGTAAATATTACGGCCAGTAATATTTGGATGAATTGCTTTTGGAAAACGAACTAGTCGTGACATACACGTGTGCTGGTGTTCGTTTTAGTTCCGAAAACTACAGAAACTACAAAAAAGGTAATTCTGGAAGGCGTTCGTATCGGTGCAAACTGAATGTAGGACAAAAAATTTGCGGGATTGGGGGATTTTAAGCCGGATTGAAGTGTAAGTCAACCATTTTAAAAAGTCAAACACACCTTTGATAGTCACGACTTGTTCGTCCAATAAAAATTAGTATGAAAAAGGCTTTTTTTTTAGCACAAAATGTGTTAAACTTTTTTTTAAAAGCATCATCCCTCTGTGCCCGAGAACCGAATGTGTAAAAAAAAAAAAAAAGCCTCATCCCTCGTCAATTTTCAACTTTTTTGTGCCCGAGAACCACTTTTTTAACTTTGCACGGCCTTATTCTATCCAATTATTTTTAGTTTTAATTGTCAAACATTATGAGAGAATTTTTGTTTAGCTAAAAAAGCTTTTAGCTGGGCCAGGGGCTCCTTAGAAAGTCGAGGCCAGGGACAAATGTCTCTAATGTCCCTGCTTTAATCTGGCCCTGTGGGGAGGGGAGGGAATGAAAATGTGACCACAAAATTTTCGATGCCACTCCCCCCCCCTCCCCGCAAGCAAACAGTGGGGACATGGTGGACATTCGCCCCCGGCTCCCCCCTACTCAAGGTAAAAACTGTTGGTATCTACCTTCCCCCACCCAAAAATAATGTGCCTATTGAGATTGTATGGAGATATTCCTGTTACCAATTTAAGTAAGTAGTACTCCGTACAGACAAATTACTGCTAGTTGTAATTAATAATATTAATTTGTTGCTAGAGCAACAGGACTGGCAAGGACAGTTTTGTGAAAATAAACAAGCGGCTAGGGCCTAGTCGCATCCGGTCTTCTATACAGTTCCTCCACTCCCAACTTCGAGGTGCACACCTCTATCACACATTGCAACAGCTATCTCTCTTATAGACCGAGGGTACACGTAGGTTTCTTACGTCGCTTCATCTTACGTCGACGTAGCTTACGTCGATGTAGTGTTTAGAGCGCTTTAAGAACCTCCGTGTACCCACCTAAAACCATTTCAAGTCGCTTTATCTCAAACCACCTCGATACGTCGACGTAAGGAGTTGAAGCGCTTTAACAACCTACGTGTACCCACCTAAAACCCATTTTCTGCGTCGCTCTAAGGATTGCTTCCCTTTGATTGGTTGAAATGAGCGTGCTGAAACGTCACGAAACTAGGACGGCAATCTGTCACTTCGTTAAAACGAATTCGAAAGCCAGCTGGCTGAATGGGGACTTCGCAATAAAGAGGGGTTTGCTTGATGGGGGGGATTAGATAAACGCGACGCAGGAACCCCCGCTGTCGTTTTAACTCACTCCAACTACAACCTCCGTGTAACCACCTCTCTCCTAAAGCGATGTGAGTTCAAGTCGACGTAAGGTAAAGCGACGTAAGATGAAGCGACGTAAGAAACCTACGTGTACCCTCGGTCATAGACCGAGAGTACACGGAGGTTTTTTACGTCGCTTCATCTTACGTCGACGTAGCTTACGTCGATGTAGTGCTTAGGGCGCTTTAAGAACCTCCGTGTACCCACCTAAACCCACTTTCAAGTCGCTTTATCTCAGACCACATCGATACGTCGACGTAAGGAGTTGAAGCGCTTTAACAACCTCCGTGTACCCACCTAAACCCACTTTCAAGTCGCTTTATCTCAGACCACATCGATACGTCGACGTAAGGAGTTGAAGCGCTTTAACAACCTACGTGTACCCACCTAAACCCCATTTTCTACGTCGCTCCAAGGACAGATTTGTTGTGATTGGTTGAAAAGTGCGCGCGTAAACGTCACGAAACTAGGACGGCCACCTGCCACTTCGTTAAAACGAAGTCGAAATCCAGCTGGCTGAATGGAGACTTGGCAATAAAGAGGGGTTTGCTTGATGGGGGGATTAGATAAACGCGACGCAGGAACCCCCGCTGTCGTTTTAACTCACTCCAACTACAACCTCCGTGTAACCCCCTCTCTCCTAAAGCGATGTGAGTTCAAGTCGACGTAAGGTAAAACGATGTAAGATGAAGCGACGTAAGAAACCTCCGTGTACCCTCGGTCATATAATCTAAAAGCAGTAACCATCAGAATTGCTGGTTAAAAATGTGTTAGCTTTTAAGCATACTTTACATTTCAGGCGTAATTGTCAGCTTTTAGGCCTAATTTTTACTTGCCGCTTTAATTACGTAAGCAGCTAACGGAGATTTGAATTGCATAGTAAGCCTATTCATTTTTGCAACACGGTATGCCTACGGGCACACAGTTACAGTGTTACAACGTAACGCACAATGTAACCTATATATAGATCAGTGGTCGTAGAGAAATGACGGGCGAGACGCTGTTGATGAAACCATCAGCGACTCATAGCAACTTGCTGTTGCCGTGATAACGTGATTTTAGGCCTAATATTATTCTTCAGGCCTAATTTTTTTAACTGCTGTTTTAATTTCGTAAGTAACAGATATGCCTAATGGAGAATTTGGTTCGACGATAAGCCTATTCATTCATGCAACAATGCGACGAGACTATTTTAAACGAATCTAAAATCCATTTGTTTTTACGGCTGTGTTACTCAGGATTTCTACACGACGTTAAAATGTTATTATTAATTTAGTTACGTCGAAGAAGTCTATAGGCTATAAGGAAGTAACGATATTTTAACTTGTCATGTAAGTGTAAATAAATTCTGACACTGAATCTAACGTTGTAAACCGTGGTGGCCTCTTTCTGGTAACGTTGCGAAGTTGAGAAAGGTGACGGATGGACAAAGTCGTTCCAATAGTCTTCTCAGCCGGTTGGGCTGTACAGAAAACTAAAACCTAATTTTTGGCTATGCGCATTTAAAAATATTTAATAATTCTGCCACTGGTACGCAGCAACAAAAACGTTTTTTTTTTTAGCAAATTTAGTGGATTAAACAACGTAAAAGTTCATATTTATAAAATAGATATACTTCAGACTAATTTTTAAAATGAAAAAAATTGATTTTGTTTTGGTACTTTCCCGCTCTCCACCAAGTTACCTTAAACCCAGCATATTTTGTGTCGACCTTCATAAATAACTGCACAATTGACGATATTACTGATACTTAACAGCAAAACTTTTTAAACAACTTACATTGTGGGGGAGGGAGGCAATCCAAGGCGTTTTTCGAAATTTTGACTCCCGAAAGTGTCATTTTTGAGCTTCAAAATGCCTTTTTCTTCCAGTTTGGTCAGTGTTTTTTTGTGTGTGACTGCTTCCGGACGGGGCGTGAAAAAAATTCATGACTCCCTACCTCCTCCCCACGCACACCCAGCCCACGCTACAGTTCAAAATCCCCTACCTTCCCAGACTAGATAAAAAAAAAACCTACTATTTTTTTTTTTTAAATCGAAGCTCACGCCATGTCAAGAGCAAAACCCGCACAAGGCCATTCTGGGATCATAAAACTTCGATTACTTTTTTTTTTTTTTTTAACAGGTGGATCCAGTCGGCTTCAATCATCCACAATTGTTAATTTTTTGCGAAAGGGCTAGTATCACTCAATGGATTATTGTGTGCGCGGCGCATCTTGAGTCCTGCGAGTATTTTATAAGCGGCCACGTCTTCCTGGAAGGGGCGGCTTTAATCGACAGCCGCCATTGTTTTTGCAATCATCTTGGATATCAACAAGGCACACTGCTACTAAAACCGTACAATCGATTATCTGTGTTCGTTCTGCGGAGAACTCAAGGTAGGCCGCGGACACTATAGTTTAGATTATAACTGCGGTCAGATGCACTTAAAGTGAGTGCACTCGGTTGTCAGCTGTACTAAGGCACGTCCAATAAAACGGAAAACAGGGGTACTTCGCGTATACAACAATTTTAAATTTTTTTTTGTCTTTTCTCTCTTTTTTTTTAAAATTAATTTCTTTGAGCTTTAAATCAGCGGAAGCAGTTTAATTCTAGTATGGCTGAACCGGATCAATTTAGACATTACCAGCCCTCTTTTTGAAAGAAGAAATATCTGGGAAAGGAAGTGGCAAACCCGGGGATTTGAACCGGAAAACCTCCGATCATCGTAGGGGCCAAGAGATTGTCCCCTACGCACTCAGTTATTAATCCTTAACTTATTTGTGGTTGCATTTTAGTTAAAATCAAGCACACGACCCGTATACTGAGCGCACATGTACTTTTTGCAGTGCGCAATCGGAATTGTATCGGGCCGCGCTTCGTGCAGGAACAATAAAATCCTAAAACATCCCCTATCAGAACTACCGGAAAATAAGGCGGAAAACAATGGCAAAGGCAAAACGCCTCCTCTACCAACCGGTTGAACAGATGCAAATAATGGGGCGAGGTGGCTTGATGGTTAGCATGGCCATTTTGTGTGCCAGAGGTCTCGGTCTCGGATTCGAGTCCGGCCCCACCTACCCCTCTTATTTTCGGATAGAGAAGGGGCCTGTGATGTCTCGTGCGCTCATGTCGATTGTGGCATGTAAAAGAACCTAGGAATTTCGGATGGGATTTGCCTAGCAAAATTGTCTCTCTCTCTCCTTCTGGGAGCGTGTCAAAAGCTAAGCTGATATCAAATCTACATATATAATACGGAGCAGGCGGCCAAGTCACCGGCCACGCCATTCCGTCGTACAATCAAGTACCCCACCCTGTCGTGCCATCTGTTGACGGGATTCGCCTTCAAATTCGGATTAGGACACTTTTCCAACGGCTTCCAACAGATGGCACCACTTACTAAACCTGCCATGTCTCCGTCTGTTGACGGCTTTCGACTACAAGTTGGGGTTATAACACTTCTTCCAAAGTCTTTGAAGAGATGGCGCCACTTACCAGACCTGACGCATCGTTTTGGGGTTCGTTTTTTGGTATTGTTGTGGTACCAAAGCGGCTAACAAAGTTTTAGTCGCGGGGACTGTGCCATTGTCGGTGTTTGAGCTAAAAAAAAAAAAAAACCCGTGTCTACTAAACCAGACAACTTTAAACCAAACGGCGATTGGTTCCTGGCAGCCTGATACGATGGAAAGGCGCATTTATTTCCTAAATGTTCACTTCCAGAAAGGAGTTGAATTGTTTTTAAGTGATCGGCAACAATCGTTGCTTGCAGCAATGTCGCCATGCACGGTACCGAAGTGAATTGTTTCAAAGGATTAACTTAAACATAGGGTTATTTGCTTACTGAATGCAGGATTTCTCAGGGCTTTTTTTAGCCTTCAGTCAAACATACACATGCGACTTTTCCGGAGCTGCACCAAAGGGGATATGTCACGGGGCGGCGTTTTCGGGGGGTGCGGGAGAGGGTGCCAGGGCAAGTGTGTGTGGCGGGCAATGCGCGTTACCGAAGTGAATTATTTCAAAGGATTAACTTAAACATGGGATTACTTGCTTATGCTTACTGAATGCTGGATTTCTCAGTGATAGGGTTTTTTTTTTAGCCTACAGTCAAACACACGCCAGCGACTTTCCGGAGTTGCACCAAAGGAAGAATGTCACAGGGCAACGTTTTCGGGGAGGGGGAGACGGGCAAGCGTGTGTGGGGGGACACGTATGCGAATCCGGGAGGGGGCAGGAGTGTGGGGATTGGGGGTTAAAGTAATTGTGGGGGAGAGGGCATAAGTGGGAGCCATTCACATGTTCGGTCTTCGGTTTGATAAACTTAAAACCATAGTCCAAACATCAGGACGGAGTCGGGGAAGGGGAGGGGGTGCGCAGCATGCGCACGGGCACAACTAGTTCTAGTAGTATTACGGTGAACATACATTCCGACTATTGTTTGTTTTTGCATTTAACAATGTTTCTTTGTTGGTTTTTTTTTACTATTTTTTTAGTTTCACGTTTGGTACAGAGGGGAGCAAAACGTTTGGTCGCCAACAAAGCATTGTTATGTCCACTTGATGCAATAGAACTTAACAATACCACCACAAATCTTAATTGTTGTAGTTGGTCATTGTTAACAGACCAAACTTTTTGCTCCCCTCTGTACTTACACGTACCCATTTTTGAGGCTCTTTGTTGTGAAACTTCTATGTTTATTTGAAGTTTGTCTCCTTCCCATTACGGAAAATGACAACACAATGTACGGTTAAATTAAATTAAATTATGACGTTTCGAGAAATATTGTATTTTTACTACGGAAAGCAATTTAAGATACCTTTCTACGCAGACACAGGATGCCGCCAAGTTTTTGTTGTAAATAAATAGTCACCTATCATCCTTCGATACAACCTATTGCATTTTTGAGATTCATGGCAGCCAGTGTTTCTATTTACCACTATCTTCGGCACAAGGTCCAGTACATAGGTAACGTCACTCTTACTCCTCCAATAGTAAATATTTGGGTGAAACTAACGGTTGTCGCCAGAGGGTGCCAACGTCAGTGAACCGAATGGCATGGTCTCACTGCCCAAGTTTCAACGTTCTGAGCGTCGCCGTGGCGGTGAAAACTACTTAACGTCACTAAAACAAAAGTTCGCGATTAGAATACTCCATGTTCATCCCTTTTTTTAAAAAAAAATAGTATTTCAGATAATGATGTTAATTAATTTTAATTTTAAGCTAGCTCAGAACTGGCTGATCAAGTTTTTCTTGATCCATCATTCAGTATAGAGCAGCGACACGACGTAGTATTAGTGTATATAACTCTATGCTGGAGCCTTAATGGGTTAGCTGCAAGGGGCACTGCAGGGAGAAACAGAAGGGCGTCATACTGAAGCCGATGCTGTGAAGAGTGATTTCTTAGACCTAAAACGCGCGATTTTTGTTGTTGGAGAAAACAACGTTATTTTAAGCCTAAGAAATCCGCTCTTCCGTTGTTTTTCCCTCCATTTTTATGTAGTGCACCTTGTAGTTATGCCCTCCAAAACCCATACTGGTGTCAATATGGCGGCAAATGTCACTGCTCTATTGGGCAGTGACACGACGTAGAATTATTGTATATAACTCTATGGTGGAGCCAGTAACTGGGTTAGCTGTAAGGTGCACTGGTGGGGGATAAGAAGAGCATCTTACTGATGCCAATGCTATTAGACTGGATTTCTTAAGCCTAAATAACGCGCGATTTTTCTCGATTTGTTGGCAGTTGCTGACATTTTTAAGCAAGTGGAATCTTTATTTTCCGATTACAACCTCGTAGCATGAGGGATTGAAGAAAACAACGGTTTTTTAAGCCTACGAAAACCACTCTCAAAACACTGGGTTGACTAGAAGTGCCGTTGTTTAACCCGCCATTTCAATCTATAATGCCCCTTGCAGGTAACTCTCTTGTAGCCAATATGACGTCATTTGACGCTGCTCTGTACAGACGGGTTGTAACCAGGCCCGGACTGGCCACAGGGTCCGGATGCCAATGGCACATAGGCCCTCTCGTAGAGACGTAGGGGAACCTTTTTATACGACCAACGGGGGTCTCGCGGGACACCACAAGTAGTATTTCGCATAAGTGTTACGAAAAGCTAACCAGTTGCGTTGAGTCTTCATCCGTGGTTCGAACTTCTTGTAGGTTAACGAACTGAAAACGGTTTGTATTGAGCAGAGAATAAGTCCTCCAAAATCAGATACTGCCCACGCATGAGTACTTCGTCAATTTCCGAAGGCATGGTCGCTGTTACAATGGTCGAACAACACCATCGATGCCGCCATTTTTCATTTCAAGTTTCCTGGACGCTGCGATAGGTTTGTTTGTTCGGCGCGATGCTATGCTGTTTTGCAGGACCTTCGAAAACCCCGAGCCAAACTCAACCAAACTCATCCAGTCTGGAGGCAGAGCGGAGTTTGCTGATGGGTATTATGTGAGTTATACGGTACCAAGCTGCCTCCAGATGGTAGAGTTTGGTTGAGGTTTGGATTAGTAGTTATCGAAGGCGCCCTTGGAGCAGTACCTCACCGCGGAGGGCGGGGGGGCAAAGGGGCGATTCGCCCCCTCTGCAAGAATTTGAAGCCTTTTTCGGCAAATTAGCCAAGTCTCTTTTTGGATAGCTGAAAAAATCTTGGTTATATCCTGAAGGCATATCTTAAACAGCAAGGCAATCAGAAACTCCTTGGTTTGCTTAAAATTACCAACGTATCTAACAAAGCATCATGAGTGTTTAAAAAATAAGTATCTATAGTAAGAATTAGCAGTAAGTATCTATACATTTTTTTATGCGTGTAATGCAGTCAGTAAAACTGGTTTTATAAAAATGTTTTTACCGGCACTTTACAAGGCCAGAAAATGCCGGAAAATAGCAAAAATGCGTCTGCTTCCCCCGTTGTAGGAGCTCACTACAATCCCCAAGACCCCCTAGCTGTTATTTATCCCTCTACACCATTCGGCTAAATGGCTAGTGCTGCCCCCTCAGTATAAAACCCAGTTACGCCACTGCTTGGAGAGACTGACACATCTCGCCCTCTGGTGGCGTTGATAAAAGACCCAACGTTTTTCGAGGAGTGGCATTACCTATACTTATGCGCCTTGACCTTAGGGTTAAACAACCCAAACTTTTGCCCCTAATGCATTGGTGAAAATACTTGTTACGAAAGACGAAAACCATTCATAAAGTACGGCACGCACCGAGGGGAGGGGGGAGAGGGGAGGGGCGTCCAGTGTGACAAAATGTGACATGGGGAGGGGAGTGGTAGTTAAGAATGTGACGTCACACTCTTAGATTTTTATATACATTTATTATTTGTGCAAGAAAATATGAAATATGTTCCATGCATAACTTCTTCTGTTTTGAACCTGTCAATATGCTTGGAAAAGTGGAATGTAAGGGAGAGGTCATTCTTAATGTTAGGTTGGGAGAGGCTTGAATTGAGGGTTTTTTTTTTCTACCAGTTTTTTCATCATACAATAGGGCATTGACACAACGTAATATTGTTGTGTATAACTCTATGGTGGAGCCAGTAATTGGGTTAGCTGCAAGGGGCACTGGAGGGCGAAAAGAAGGTCGTCTTACTGAAGCCAATGCTATTAGACTGGATTTCTTAAGCCTATAACGCGCGATTTTTGTTGTTGGAGAAAACAACGTTCTTTTAAGCCTAAGAAATCTGCTCTAAAAGCACTGTCTTGACTTGAAGTGCCGTTTTTTTTCCGTTGCATTTTAATCCAGTGCACCTTGTAGCTATGCCCTCCAAATTCTATCTCGTAGCTAAAATGACGTCACATGACGCTGCTCTATACGATATGTCTCCATTGCCTAGAAGTTCCATCGTGAGAAAAAATTAACAATTGAAAAGGACGTTTCCCTATTTCCCTTTCCTCTCCATTTATTGATGGCTGATCCTTTTTAACTGTCTCACGGCAGATAAAATAAGCTGTTTAAGAGTTTTATGCAGGCCCACAAAATTGCATTTTCAGAAAAATGCCAGGCCTTCGTGATACCCCTTACAAAGTCCGCCTTACCATGCTTGGACTTGAACTTCTTGAGCTTCGCAGAATTAAATTTGATATGATACTTACTTACCGGATTCTCAACCATCAGCTGGACGTTCCCTTACCATTCTTTGACTTGGCTAGGACCATAGGACGTACTAGAGGCCATAATTGGAAACTTTCGCTTCCCTCTCCTCGTTTGGAATGTCGAAGAAACTTTTTCTCGTTGAGAGTAGTTCATACTTGGAATGCCCTGGGTTGGGAGACTGTAAATGCTAACTCTTTGTCCACCTTTCGATTTAGACTTTCACAGGAACCCCTCCACATTTTCTTGAAGCGCCCCATTTAGCATGGGAATGGTGTCTGTGGACCAACCCCCTTCCGTTTACCACCAAGCTTAGTTTGCTGGGTAAACACTGTTTTATTATTATTATAAACTGGTTATTATTATTTTATTTAAATATATTATTTTATTACAAAAGAACGTTGGAGTTCATGCGCCTTACAGGCTTTTTAATTCTGAATTGTTTATTTTTAGGTGGTGACAATTCCTAGTTTGAGGATGCTTTTGTTTTTAGTACTTACCATAACCATACCTTGTTTTATATAACGAAGATTTTTTTTTACCGTCTCATTTGTTCATCTGCCTTTTATTTTTTTACTTGGGCCAATCCTACACTTCCTGTGTCCAACACGATTGGCGATGCCATCGGGGGCCTTAGAGCCCCTGGCAGGTCTAACCTTGGTGGTAAGGCATTCGTGTCCTCATACCTCATCCCCCTGACCTTCCCACGGCCAAATCTATTTCCTTTATATGATATCGTCGTCTGTTTTTAAATTGGGCTGGCTGTTAGTGATCCTAGGATCCTTGCCTGACCTGTTGCTATTGTAACAAATTGTTTATTTATTTATATTATTTATAAAACAAATTTGGAGGGGAGGCGGGGGGGGGGGGGAGGGGTTGCGATCGGTGTAACGTACTTTTTCAGGGGGGTACGAGCAGGTGTGACGAAATGTGACGAGGGGGTCAAGATTGGCCAAAAATAGCGTAACAAACTTGGTTCCGTTGTCCTGCTTTTTGCCACGCGTCACTAAAATTAGTAAATAGCACTTTTTCGTTTGTAGTAGCCTGCTATTGTTTTTTTTTTTAATTAATTTTTTTGAGCCTCAAGTCAGCCGAAGCAATTTAATGCTTGTATAGCTGTACCGGCTCAATTTCGAACATTACCAGGCTTTTTTGAGAAGAAGAAATATCTGGTAAAGGGAGGAGCCAACCCAGGGATTTGAACCGGGAAACCTCCTATCATCGTAGGAGCCGAAAGATTGGCCAGAATAGTTCCCATAGCCGCTGAAGGAGCATGGCAGCCTCTCACGCTACCCTAGCCGGCAGTCCTGCCGGAGACTTTCCCAAGGTCCCCCGTCCAGGGGTTCGACCAGATCCGCAAACCTCCAGCAACCAGGCTGAGCTCTCTCGCCGCTCAGCCACGATGACCACACTGCAAGTCAAAAATTGCTTGTGTCGTGTCTGCCAGTCTGTGTTCACGATAACTTTAGTTTTGAACCCGTTTTCTGGTTGGTTTCCACATGCATTCTATATAGGCTCTGTTTGTTGGTTTAATTTCGAAAGCCAATAAAACTGGGCGAAGCGGTTGCAGAGAATTTGACCATCAAATGTTTAAAAAAAAAATTATTACATCACGAACACAACAGTGGTTTTGATCATACTTCTACCAGACTAACAATTCCCTCTATTGAAGCATCTTAAGCATGTGAAGAGTGGTCATACAATAAACTAAGCCGTGGCAATTTGGCTAATCTAACAGCTAAGTGGCAATGGTAAATTTGAAAATTAGAAATGCGAAAATTTATAGAAATAAAATTCCTCTAGAAAAAAGGTACAGATGAAGATAACACGGTATAACCTTATGTACTACGTTCACAGTCCTATGAAAGTTCTGATATCCACCCAAAACCAAAACTGGTAGAAAAACCCGCCAAGTTTCCAAAACCGGTCGGCCTTTGAAGGTAGTGATATCATTCCACCAGGGAAAGGCCGCCAAGGTTAATCCTATTAGCCAAGTTAATCGCACCGAAAAATACTTTGGACGTTAAATGGAAATTGAAGATTGCTACCGCTAGTAGCAATCTTCTAATTTTCGTTTAACTTTCGAACTATTAGTATGTGCGATTAACTTGGCTAATAGGATTAACCTTGGCGGCCTTTCCCTGGTGGAATGATATCACTACCTTCAAAGGCAGACCGTTTTTGGAAACTTGGCGGGTTTTTCTACCAGTTTTGGTTTTGGGTGAAGTTTAATCGTGCTTCTGCCAGACTAACAAATTCCCTCTATTCTTGTTGTTGTCGTTGTTTTTAACGTCAGTTGGCCCATTAATCACAAAGGAGGTTTTTTTTGTTTTTGTTTTTTTTTTAGTTCCTGCCTTTTCCACATTCCGTATACCATACGGAAATGTTAGCTCCAACTCTCCACTTCATTATCACACACTGAATTTCCCTCCCTCCCTCCCTGACCTTTAATTATTTATCCGGAACAAGCTCTTCTACAGTTCGGCAAACACACAAATAAACATAAACGCGCGCACACTATTTACAGCTTTTAATCACGATCGTTTATGGCCTCTTATTAATCGTTTTTCCATCCATCCGCGTGCCGACCGCTGTAACGAGGATTGCATGCCGCCATTAGAATTTTTTTTTTTTTTTTACTTTTTTTTCCCCACTTGTTAAGAGATCCATGCTTCGCGTCATCGGTTTTATCCCTCACCAAGACCTAACGCCACTACCCCCTGGAGCTATCAGTCGCCTGCTGAAGGGCGTTACTAATCTTTGTTACATGGGAATTGCTTTGGCCATGTCCATATCATCAGATGGTGATTAATCTTTGGAAGGTGCAGTTGGCTTTTCATTTTCCTACCTGAATACTCTTCCAGTACCTGTCCTCTAACTTTCTTCAGCATAAAGTCTTCACAGAATAGGATAGAGGAGAAGAGAGGCTTATTGTGTCCTGCGAGTATTTTATGAGCGGCCGCGTCTTCCTGGACGGGGCGGCTTTAACCGACGGCTGCCATTGTTTTTGTCACCATCTTGGATATCAACAAGGCACTCTGCTACTAAAAACGTACAATCGATTATCTGTGTTCGTTCTGCGGAGAACTCAAGATAGGTCGAGGACACTATAGCGCTTTTTGAAGGCCCAAGCGGATGATGTTAAGTAGAAGGTACCGCCATCATTTCGGTTGCTTTTTGCCGCATGAGGGAGGAAAGCGGAGTAACCGGAGGAAATCATCGTGCAACAGGCGGGGAAACAACCTGAGAAAAAACCCCGAACATATCCACTTCCCATCACCAGGATCGAACCCGGGTCTGCAAGAAGCCAGAGATGTACAGCCGGGACCCAAGACGCCTATCGAATCTGATGCCCCGGTCCTCGCGGCAACCCATAGAATCCATCTTCCCAGTGATACATGTATTGCAGTGTGTATTCATGCTCTGGATGCATTTTTTTCCAAATACTGAACGCTATCTCAGTCAACGCCTATACTTAAGGTAACCTCCAATACCTTACCTTACCTTCTGACTTTTTGATGTTTTATATTCTAGTATTTTTATAGTTTTATTTTCTTACCTTTTACAGCTCTTTCTCCAGGATGCTTGAAGACCTCCCAATCTGGCTTGAAAATGCACTTCTCCTACTACTTTTTCGAGGGTTTTTTTAATGCCTTTAATAAAAACCGCTGTCTATTCACATCTGTAGTATGTATGTACACACCCTCTTCTAGATTTTATTAAAACTTCATTCGTAAAAACATATCCTTTCTATCACTTTTACCCGCCCTTGATTGGGCCAGCACATCACGAGAGGTCTGGTCAGGCCAGGCGCATCATGGGGGAGGAGCGGAAACCCACGGCTCTTTTCCCGCTACCTACTGGCCGGCCGGGATATGGGCAAATTATCCCGTACATGAAACGGACATCTGCAGCTATCAGTCAAGGGGTCTGAAGGCTACTGCAGACACGGCTGATACATCCTAGATGCACGCTACACCCCCCCCCCCCCTTACGATTCAAATGTGTCACATTTATGCACTTACGTATCGTCGGAGTGGCATGACCCGGATTCGAACTGGCAACTCAATTCGTCCTCAGCTCACTGACATAGATCTGGGGACGAATTGGATTGCCGTTTCCAAACCGAGTCATGCCACTCTGACAAAAAGTAAGTGCATAAAGGCGGCTTACTGTACAACGTTATTTCTAGTGTAGGATTTTCGTTGCTGGGCTTATTTTCCTCTGTCGCGGTACCTGTTGCAACCTTCTGGTTTCCTCTGGATTCAACTCTGATTCAGTGCCAGTTGCGAAAATCCATAATCCTGTATCTTGTGCAGGAGGAATTTACAGTTCGCTTCCACATCTCATAATTATTTTGGCTTAATTTTGGAATAGTCATGGAACGAATTTCACCAGCCATGCCCTCTAGCTGCTTGTCTGTACTGTACACTGCAGTAAATGCATTGAATAATTTCACTTAATGGTAGCTGCATGAATTACTGTCAACCAATTCCCAAGCGTGTGAGGAAAAAACCGTGCTTATTCCTAGTATTATCCTCCTAGAATACCGCCTGGATTTCACAGTCCCTCAAACTGCCTTTCAATCAGTTGCTGGATTTGTATATGCAAATTTGGAATTGCTAAGTTTCCCAGAAGCCACATTAAATCACGCTCTGCTACCACATTTGTGGATCATTTAGTATCAACAGAGTGATATGTATTCTCATAATAGGGATATTTAAAGGCCATTGATATCCAATTGGGCCGTGGTTGGTCCTAAACCCAATGATGGATGGTTCATTTTCTATATCAAATATCTGAATGTAATGCAAAGAACCAGCTAGCATGAAGAAAGGATAAATTACTCCTCGCAAGGAAACAACACCTGTTCGTTACACATTAACAAATTATACTTGTCTGTTTCAGAGGGCTGTTTCTCCCGGACTGTTACCTGCTGCCTACCTTCCATACCACCAATTTAGTCAAGCAACAGCACAAAAACACCACAGCCTCAGACAACAATCGCGTACTGTCCAAACCAGTCAACACAAGGCTCACTAAGTCATCACATGAGCATGCGAGCTGACTTCAGGGATTAAGACCGACAGGCGTAACAAATCACGAACTGATCACAAACTACTTCTGAATGTCCTAGGCTATAGAGACACGTATACAAAATCATATTTAGGAAAGACATAAGGCACTGTACCAACGATACCAACACCAACAACAATATTGACAAACAAATTTCCTCTGCCTTTAGTCCATACAGCTTTAAATAATCATAATATAGCTAAATGGCAGTAATCAAAAGAATCAAAACTGAGCTAAGATGAAAAGTGAAAAGCAATAATGACCAAAAAATTCTCGTGTCCTTAGTCATGATCATAGAGCTGTAAATCGTAATCATAATATAGCTAAATTTCTAGTAACAAAACAAAGAAACACGATGGAGCTAAAAATGAAAAGTGAGAAGCAATAATAATGGGGAAAAAATCCCGCTTCCTTTAGCCCGTATAGCTTTTAATCATAATCACAATATAGCTAAATGCTAGTAATAAACAAGCGGCTACAGCGACTGCCTAGTCGCATCGGTCTTCTGTACAGTTCCTCCACTTCCAATGTTGAGGCGCACACCTCTATCATGCATTGCACTATAACAGCTATCTCTATTACACTAATCTAAAAGCAGTAGCCTCACAATTGCCAGTTAAAAATGTGTTAGATCTTAGGCCTATTTTACATTTTAGGCATAATTGTCAGCTTATAGGCCTAATTTTACCAGCAGCTAACGGAGATATGGATTGTATAGTAAGCCTGTTCATTTTTGAAACACGGTGCACCAACAGGCACACAGTTACAGTGTTACAACGTAACGTGCAACGTAGCCTATATAGATCAGTGGTAGTAGGGAAGTGACGACAGAGACACTGTTGATGAAGCCAACAGCGACTCGTAGCAACTTGACGTTGCCATGGTAACATGATTTTAGGCCTAATTTTAAAAATACAGTTTTAATTTCGTAAGTAGCAGATAGGCCTAATGGAGAATTTGGTTCGACGGTAAGCCTATTCATTCATGCAACAATGCGACGAGACTATTTTAAACGAAGCTAAAATCCATTTGTTTTTATTGAGTGTTACCTTAGGATTTTAATTCGACGATCAAATGTTATTATTTCATTTAGTTACGTCGAAGAAGTCTATTAGCTATGAGGAAGTAACGATGTTTTAATTTGCCATGTTATTTAACTAACTTCTCACACTGAATCTAACGTTGTAAACAGTGATCGTCAATATCTGGTAGCGTTGCGAAGTTGAAAAAAGCGACGGACGGACGGACAAAGTCGTTGCAATAAGTCTTCTTAGCCGTACGGCTGTATATACAGAAGACGAAAAAAGAATCATAATTAAGCTAACATGAAAAGTGAGAATTATCATTAATAACGAAGAGAAATTTCCCTGCCTTTAGGCCATCCAACTTTAATCATACTCATAATACAGCTAAAGGCTAGTAATAAAACAAAGACACACGAGTGAGCGAAGAATGAAAATCTAGCTTCGTGCTGCTCAAAAAACAAAGAAATAAAAAGACAGTTTGAAGTGTTTATTAAAGGAAAACTATTCAACTTATTGATAAACTGTTTTCACCGTCATGTTCTGCAAACTCATTAAATTTAGCCTGGTAAGTCGAAATTCCAAGCAATCAAATTCCGCCAAACAGCATATCCTCGTCAATTACGACAACTGCAGGTCTTATCCGTTGCTTAAGATATTGCAAGTTATTTTAAAGAGGAGGAATTAACACCTTATTTTCGAAATATCCCTGCAAAAAGAGTCACATGGTGTTAGATAAGGTCTTTGAGGATGTGGTGCAGAGGAAGTTTTGCTTAATTCAAGTACACAAAACGCCTTCTCTGTAGAATTCGCGGTCATCTTGCAGAACTAGTCACGTGACGTTCACGTGATGCGCATTCAAAACTACCACCGCTCTGCCAAACTCAATGTGTTGCAGAACGTGACGGTGAAAGCCGTTTATCGATACGTTACATGCAGTTTTCGTTTGATCAACGCGTCAAACTGTCTATTTCTTTTGTAGCACCCTGTATAATAGAACTCAGAATGAAAAGCGAGCAGCAGTCATGACAAAAAATGCTAGCACTGGGGCGAGTCAATGGTGCGAGTTAGAGGTCGGGAATTCAGGCACTCATAGTTTGTTGCATTCTGACGCTAATTCTTATGGCAGGATAGCAGCAGTAGTACATAGTACATAGTGCCAAGTTAGCATTAGGCTAGTTGACTGGGCCGAGTAATGTGCGAGTCGAGTTCACTTGCTACTCGCCCTCTACTCGCCCTGTCGAGTAGAGGTTTACATTGGGAGAGTATTGGGCGAGTAAAGGGCGAGTAGCGAGTCAACTCGACTCGCGTATTACTCGGCCCAGTCAATTAGCCGAATGACACCGGGCTTTAGTTTTGCAAGTCGTTGTTTCCGAGTGATAATTTTATTTGCCTATGTCTGCCTCAGTGTGTCTGTTAACACCTAAACCATGTAAGTTTGTTCATCTGCTTTTATTTTTACTTGGGCCGATCCTCCACGTCCCGTGTCCAACACGTTTGGCGATGCCATCGGAGGCCTTAGAGTCCCTGGCAGGTCTAACCTTGGTGGTAAGGCATTCGTGTCCCAGCACCTAATCGCCTCACCTTCCCTTACCGGCCAACCTCTTTCCCTTTATATATGATTGTCTTCTGTTTTTAATTGAGGCTGGCTGTTAGCGATCTTAGGGTCCTTGCCACACCTGTTGCTATCGTGACAAAATTATTATTATTATATTATTAAAAATAAAAAGTTACAGACCTTTACCTAGTTATCAAAACAAGTAGTATTACACATCTAACCCATTAGTTCTATGTAACAAATAAATTATACCAGTAAACTGACAAAGAAGAATTAATTAATCCTAGCCATTCAACCTTACATTAAACCTTTCACGAATTAGGTCAAAAAAATTTTCATTTAAATTAAATTTAAATTAAATTACCTGCCTAAATTTGTTTATCGCAGACAGACCACCACGGCTTGAAAATTCTCCGTTCCATTGTGTTGATTCATTCATTGCTAATATTTATAGCAAATTTCATTTCGTTACCATTGCTAAATTGCTAAATGCCAGTAACCAGGTAAGTACGTATTGAGAAAGAACATTGGGCGGACTCACAAAATTATCGACGTACCGTGACTTTACAATCCCCTGGGGGCGTGTTCGTCACAACTGTTGCCAGGGGACTGTAAAGTCACGCTACGTGGATAATTTAGCAAGTCCGCCCAATGTTCTTTTTCAATACTTCCCTGGTTAGTGGCATTTAGCAATGGTAACGAAATGAAATCTTACATTATAAACCAAAGTCTCATAGCAGAAATGAAGCAACCGCAACGACGACCCCCGGAAGGGGAACAATGAAAACGTGCGAGTGTGTCAATTCTTTGGCTTGAAGTTGAAACTGGGACGTTGTTGCCCTGAAAAGAAGTTGAAATTGGGACACTGTTGCCTCGACTAACAATTGGCTCTGCGCGGTCATCGCAAAGGCACGTCTTAAATGACGTCATGTACGAAGGACAGTTATTTTTCGCACGCTACTGGGAGTGGGGAGGGGCCTGAACGGGGAATGCCCGTTGGTGGGGCAGTGCGTATGTTAGAGCCACTATTTGATGACGATATTGCTTTGCGGAGGGAGAGGATTGACGGGGTAAAAAATTGACTGTTGCAGTGAACGATCAGGCAGCACCGAGCAAATACTGGGAAACAACCACGGGTCAAACGTTCCCCGGGCGAAGCCGGTTACGGTGCTAGTTTCCTATAAGTATTGAACAATGAATGAATCAACACAATGAAACAGAGATTTTGCAAGCCGTGGTGAGCTGCAACCAACCAATTTAGGTAGGTAATTTACTTTAAATTTAATTTCAATGAAATTAATTTTGATGTCATTTGTGAAAGGTTTAATGTAAAGGTAAATGGATAGGATTAATTGTTCTTTGTCAGTTTAATGGAATAATTTATGTTATATAGAACTTGGTAAGCTTCCCGTAGCCCTGAAAGCCAACACATTTTTCGTGTTCCTACACGTGTTTGAAGGGCTTAACATAGTTTTAAAAGCTATAAAAACTTAATTTCTAAATAATTGGCCGAACGAGCGGAGCGAGCGAGGTCGAATATTCGACTGAATTTGGATTTTTTCTGTTTGTCAGTGCGTGTGTTTATCTGTTTGTTAGCGTAAATAAGAGCCACAAAATAATGTACACAAACACAAATTACTTGAGTAGTTAGTGTTTTTGTTTGTGCACCTTTTTCGGTTTTTATCTATGCACTACACATCGCTGTCTTGACTTTATCTGTTTGGGACACGATAAGATAAGATGAGGCTGTGTAGGAAGACGGTATGTGTAAGGCAATGTTTAGGCGCTAAAAATTATTTAAGTGGTTCTCGGGAGCAAACGCATGGATTTTTTTTTCTCAGCGCATGAAACGGTTTTTTTTTATGACACTGTCTACAAATATGAAAGTTCCGAATCACGCATCAGCACTTTCATCAAACATTTTCTGGAGCCGATGACCACATCACTGCTCCTTGCTCCGTTCACATGAATACCTCGAAACAAATCTAAAGATTGTTCAGAGGTACGTCACGATCAAAAACTTCAATTGGATCTAAAGAACAACTCTTATCAAATGTCAAATTTTGCACGCTCTCCCTGGTATTAAAACATAGATATTGTACTCCGCAATCACGTAATCTGCTGATTACGTTTTGTTTCGTAAATAAAAAATAGTCATCGCCCTCGCCTGAAAAATCACGAATAGAACGTAAAAAAAAAACATCGCCCGCTCGCGTCAATTTTTTTTAGTACCACTCCCGAAAACCTCTTAATTAATTTTTAGCTACCTCATCCCGCCATATTTTTGAGACGTAAACCTTCATTAGACAAAACATAAACATGCTACAAAAAACTTTCCTTGATGAAGTGTGAATGTATCGTGAGAAGTGCAATCAAGCTAATTTATAATTTTTTTTTAAATATATTTAGGAAGAAAGACAACATCATTAACCTAATTGGTTACGTCCCGTTTCGCCAAATCCCGTTTCGCCAAAAAGAAAGCAGATTAACAGCTTTTGCCTCAGGGGCCAGTCCCGTTTCGCCAAATTCCGTTTCGCCAAATACCATTCACGAAATTTTAGACACACGAAACATTTAAAACATTTAAACACGAACATTTGTAACATGATAATAGTCAGACATTTATAGACGAACACCCGTTTTGCAGAATCCCAGTTTTGCAAAATAATTTCTTTCAAATTACGTGCGCTCGCTCCAGCTAAACACATAACATCAGAAACCACAAAATCAAACTAATCAAAAATTGCTAACAATTAGGCATGCCTCTTTAACTTCTGCAATGTTAAATTTCTGAAGAATATTTTGATTCTGAGAAACGGGATTCTGCAAAACGGGAATTCCCGTTTGGAAAAGGTTAACCATCACGTGTATGACTAACTATTCTTAATAGAGAACCCTGGCATTGACGTAGTGACGCCCAAGCATTTTAAACAATTAGGCTATATTTAAAGAAAACGTTTTTCAGTTTGTATTCCCAGTTTTCAAACGCTAACAAATCAATTGGTCTTAGTCTACCACTGCTTGTCTCTGTTAAATGTTTGCCTTTTAAAGCCCCATTACATAGAAATAAGATATTAAATTTCGTGTACGTAATATTTTGTCAAATTAGTTTTGGCGAAAGGGGATTTGGCGAAACGGGACTGGCCCCTGAGGGCAAAACTATTAATCTGCTTTTTTTTGGCGAAATGGGATTTGGCGAAACGGGCGTTCACCACCTAATTGTAACTGTCTGGCAAAAGTTAAGTACCTCCCCCCCCCCCCCCCCCTGCGGATGTTTTCTTTCACCCCCTCTCCTTCCTCCCCCAAATCCCACTCTTTGTTTTTCGTTCTTCTCAACCATTTCGTCCCTTAATACTGCACATCCTCTTCCCCAAGGAAATAACCAGGCCCGTAACCAAACTACCTCCACAGGAAGTGGGTGGCCAGCATGTGGATAATAATTTTATTTGGCAGACATTTTAAATTGGTGGGTGTGTAGACAGATGGAGAGATGGATAATTTTTTCTGTAAAAATGACCAAAACGTGGGCATGGCAATGAACGGGTGAACTTTACTGTTTTTTTTTTTTTTTTTTTTTTAGATTTTTTTTTCTAGCAGAAAACAAAGTAATTGTTTTTAAAACGAAAAATAAATCACAAGTAAAGGCCAAACAAAGCAAACAGTCAAGGCCTAACCTAACCTGCAAACGAATCGACTGTCGACCAATCAGAAACGAGATAGAAACAAGGGGGGGGGGGGGAGGGGGGGCGTTGCATTTATTTGCATTAATTCACTGTGTTAGGTGGATGAGTCTATGTTGCGTTCGGAGCAGGGTGGACGTAGGTTCGGTGTTATAATTCTACAAATAAGTTTCAGCAATCAGTGATTTCATTTTCAATGTTTCTCAACAGCACGTACGTAAACATACTCCTGCTTGCTGTGCAAAATAATACTGTATTGTAGTTTATTGCTGTCACGTGAATAAGAGTCGATATGATAACGAATCGTTTTAAACTAAGTACAGATGGAGACCTATTTACATTGCCTTTTGTACTCATATGTCAGACTGCCTGAGCGGTTAATCGAACCCAGGACCTTTGAAACCAAAGGCCGAGGTCCTACCGCTGATTCATACTGACACGGCCAAAAGGAAACGTCCATAGGCAGCATTTAACACACGCATATGTACAGTTGTACACATAAACACTTTCCATTTGCGACGGGAGGGACACTTATTTGCCGCACCACATTCCACAGTTCCATTCGTTTCACTTGGAGGATGGCGCGGCAAATAAGCGTCCCTCCAGTGGCGATTGGAAAGTGTTTGTTTATATGTATATATGCACGTATTAAATGCTGCCTTTGGACGTTTCCGTTTGGCCGTGTCAGTATGGCTCAGCGGTAGGACCGCGGCCTTTGGTTTCGAAAGTCCTGGGTTCGATTCCCCATTCAGGCAGTCTGACATATATAAGTCCAAAAGGCAACGTAAACAGGTTTGCATCTGTATTTACTTATTTCTTATGAGCCTTTGGCTTTCCCGTCTTTAATCGTTTTAAACGTCCATAAAAATGATGCTAAATTCGTAACGTGTGGAAGCAGTCAGAATTACTTTTGCTTGATCCAACGGGGTTAATTTTCGAAAGCATCCAAGTACAACCGTTTTACAAACGTCATCCACTCGTTTGATTTGGGAACGTGGACGACCACAGATTTTCAGAAAGGGTGGGTTAGGGCACGATGACGAAAAAGGGCAACAAAAAACACAATTTTCAGTGGTAGATATTAATGACAGCCAATTACTGACTTCTGGTTTCTAACTTTTTCGAAAAGACAAAAAATTCCTTAAACCTCCACTCTCCCCCCCCCCCCTCCCTGGCCTTAAAGGAACTTACATAAAATATGTGAATATAAACGGGTTACGAGTTCTTCCTTTTGGACTTTGTCCGAGTGTCACCATGACCATCAAATTGCTCAACTGGGTACCTTGATTAGATAAATTTTGATTTCATTAATTAATTCATTAAGACAAATGACACCATCCTTTTATAAAATAAAATACGTTCAGAATGACAAAAATAAAAAGATTCATTGTTTTTGACGCAATGGTTGCTAGGCACTTGAGGTATACGGATTCCACCAATAACATTGGAGAGATATGGTCCGGGGTTTTCGTTTTCCTTGGGTGAAAAAACCCTGGGTTTGCAAAAAGGTGAGCTATGATTAGGGGGAAAGCAGAAGGGGAGGGAAAAGTCGAGGTGGTCGAACCCCGAGGATTTTGTGCTTACCCCCCGAGGAAGTATAGAGTAGGGAAAATATTCCACCCTCTAATATCCTAGGAGAAAATGATGTAGTGAATTATGCATTCGAGGGTGTTTTAACCGAAACCCCAGGGGTTCCTTCCCCTCGACTTGCACAAGAGCATATCTCACCACTTTTAACTTTTCAAAATCCCTGGGGATTTCCCCAAAACCCCCAGGGTTCGACCATCTCGGGTTTCGCTTTCCCCTGGGTTAATTTACCCCGTACTATATCTCTCCACCGTAAATAAATATATCAAACTGACCGTTTTCAAAAAGTCCAAAACGAAACAGTTAAAGTACTTTTTTGCAAAAGGAAACAAACACTCCTTATTCATCAATTAGGGTATTTGAAGAAAATAAAAATTTTAATGTTTTAAGTTTTAAAAATTTAAGAGACAAAGTTATAATTTTTACAAATTATTATGATAACAAATTCAAAGTAAAAGAGACTGATAAAGTTAAGAACAAAAACATTAAGACTGAAATGCCTATAATAAAGAATTCTATGTATTAAAACACACAGGTCATTACAAACCAATTATTTTAATAGGTGCCCAGTTGAACTAACAAATTTGCCAAGTATAACAGCAAAGAATTACATTAAAAACTGTATACTGAATAATAAATAGCTTGGTTACTTATTATCAAACAGTAACGAAATGTTAATCGGTCATCTTGTTCTAGTTCTTTTTGTTAACCTATTTTTTACACTGTCATTTACATGCTGTAATCTGTATTATTTTTTTTTCTGCGTATAGTGTTCTTTTTTTTTTTTTTTGTCGAGATAAAAAATTATGCCTAATGTATCAATACAAATCCTTTTAAATGATTTGGGGATACAATTTGAATAACATGTATTATTATTATTATTATTTTATTCTGAAAAGGTACTTTTCTGAAAGAAAGCTGTTAAATAAAATTCTTATTGAAACTAAAGGACCTACACGAACTAGGAAAAGAAAATATATACTTCCAAAAATTAGAAATGATCATGGTAAACACATCTCGAGCTATTAGATGCTAATATAAGTAATAGATATCCGTGAAGTAGACCCGGTTATCCCGAGATAATTTATCGTCTGCGAGAAACCGAACAGTCCAAAGATCGAGGGGTGGCGAAATCGCACGAGCGCGTCAGCGCAAGTTCGATTTTGCTACCCTGAGATCTTTGGACTGTACCGTTTCGAGTAGACGATCAATTATTTCGGGATTACAGGGTCTACTTCACGGATATGTGTTTTAATGCTAAGGTGTGACGTCGAGCCAACATATCTAGTTATTTGAGATTAAAAAAAAAATTTATTTGAAAATTTTATTTGTGAATCATGACGTAAATTCTAGAACTCAAACTTCTGGTTTAAACTTCCTGTCTGCGAAAGTATCACCTATGCGAAGACGTCCCTATATCCAATCCCAGTCACTGACGTTTGTGTTTAAGGTAAAACCATATTTCTTCTACTTTATTAGTTTAAATAAGATATAGCGTATGAAATGCGCTATTCGCTTGAGTCTCGTAGGTTTTTAGGTGTGTTTTAAAAGGTGTCAGTAGGCGAGTTTTCGTACCGTCGGTACGAAAGGTTGCTGGGTCCGGCTTGGAACATTCATTCATGGATGGAGATGGGGAGGGGGCTAGCATCGTACGCGAGGTTTTTTTATCGTGTTAGTGCGGAAAATGTCGCCAGGTTACAAATGTGCTGTTCGCTTGAGTATCGTATGTTTTTAGGTGTATTTAGGTGTGTTTACAAGTGTCGGTAGCCTAGTTTTAGTACTGTCGGAGCGAAAGGTTGGCGGATTGGGCCATTCCTCCATGTGTGGGGCCCTAGCATAGTAGCCTATGCGAGGTTTTTTTTTTTCGTGTTAGTACGATAAATGTCGCAGGTTGCAAATGTGCTTATTTATGTTGGTTGCAATAGGGTGTGCTGGTTGAATTTGTGTTGTGTACGGTAGTTTTGCAAAGTATGTCACATGGTAGAGCAGTGGTTGTGTAGAGCGCGGAAAAAGTGTTAGATTATCAAAAAAGTGTGGGTTATCAAAATTAACCCACGGTCACGTGTGTGGGTTTTCAGATTAACCGTATATAACGGCTACACTTTTAGCATGGAGATGTGTTGGCGTGACGTCACCACCGTGCATTAAATATTATTGTTATTATTACTGTTCATAATTTTATCTAGCAAAACTTCAGCAAAAAAACAAAACAAAAAAACTTTTGTGGGGAGAGGGGCACGTGCCTTAAATGCCTCCGTGTGCGAGCGCCTTTGCTTGGGAAAGTATTGCAGTGTCTCGCACGAGCAGCAGAGCGACTTAAAGTGTAGCTTAACAGTAGGCAACGCAACCGTCTTGTTACCAATTACTGACCGCACTATTGACGAACCTTGTTGGACACGTCGACATCCCATCATTTTCCACGCACCGGTACACGAACCGCCTCTGCCTCACATCTTCCTTTTATTTTTTTTTTTTCATTTTCGCCCGGTGGACTCCGATGAAGTAGTGCACACTCACGAATTTTGTTTGGGGGAGGGCAGTGGCGTGCATGTGCAGGGGCAGGGGCAAATTTCAGTAAAAGGGCACGCTGAGGGTTTTTTGAAATTTTTTCTTTTTCTGGTATTCTTTTTTTTCCGCTTGGGGCCCCCCCCCCCCCGTGTACCTGGCCGTATATTTTGCCCTTTTCCGTCACTATTGTGTGCGCGGCGTATCTTGAGTCCTGCAAGTATTTTGGTGAGCGGATACGTCTTCCTGGATGGCGTGGCTTTAGTCGATGGCCGCCATTGTTTTTGTAACCATCTTGGATATCAACAAGGCACTCCGCTACTGAAAACGTACAATCGATGATCTGTGTTCGTTCTGCGGAGAACTCAAGATAGGCCGCGGAGACTATAGACCCATTCTCTGGCTGCTGCAGCACCCGCATTTATAGGTCCTGAAAAGTAAAATAGGCCATATTTTTTTTTTTTTTTTTTACAATAAAGGGCACTTTTCTCGAAAGGGGCAGGGGGCAATGCCACGCCACCCCCCCCCCCCTTCCCTGTGCACGCCACTGGGGAGAGGGGGATAAAGGAAAAAACCGAAATTCAAAATGGGAGGGAGGGTGGGGTTATGATGCTTAATGGCGCGTCGACAGCAAGGTCATTAGCGTTAACCTCAGTCACAGTGCAGTTGTCCGAGTCTCTGGGTCAAAATTGGGTGCGAGAAAGTCAGGTGAGGAGTATATATAGTGAAAGAAGTGAAGGGTAATTCAATCGAAGCAAATGTAGAACAATTATTATTTTCAGAATTTCAGTGCTTGTTGAAAAGGTAGTTTCGTCCCGGTTGGCTTTCCTGTACGACTCAGTTTTGCAACATTACTGCAGACGCACGTAAATGTTGCAATTAAAGCATTTATTTTCCTGTATTTTCTCCTCGTGCGAAAGGGTTTTTTTTCTACGTTCACTCTAACCTACATACTGTAAAGTGTTGCAAAAGCTATTTCGCGCAGGATGCTCGAATATAGTGAGAAGGTATGTCCTTTTAAAAGGCGGGTTGCCACCAAATGAAAGTCGGCAGCATCTATAGTGTCCGAATCCTATCTTGAGTTCCTCCCAGAACGAACACAGATAATCAATTGTATGTTTCGGGTAGCAGAGTGCCTTGGCGATATCCAAGACGGTTACAAAAACAATGGCGGCCGTCGATTAAAGCCGTCCCCTCCAGGAAGACGTAGCCGCTCATAAAATATCTGCAGGACTCAAGATACGCCACGCACACAATAACACCATCGAGTTTTATCTATCGCTTGCTTGCAGCAAACAAACAAGAGCCCAAAGAAATTTCTATTAATGCAATACAGAAGCGTTAATTTTTATTAAATGATTTTATCCATAATTATCTAAGATTTTTATCCATAACTAGAGGCAGCCCGTCCTATGCACGGGGCCGGTCATGAATTAAGTTTACGGACACATTTCCTGGGACATTTAGCCGGCATTCTTCCCGACGACTTGCCAGATTGATAGACCACTCATGCCTGCCTCCTATTTGAATGCAGGTAGAATGGGAGAGCGCATTTGCAATGCGGGCGCGATGAGGGGAGAAGTGATTGTTCGGCCCGACGACTTGTCAGATTGAACCTTTATTGAGTTGATCGACCACTCATGCCTGCCTCCTGTTTCCATGCACGTAGAATGGGAGAGTGTATTTTCAGTGCGGGAGTGAGGATGGGAGAAGTGGTTTTCTTTTTAGCCTTTCCTTTTGCTTTGGCCTTCCTTTTAGCCTACATCCAAGATTATAATGTAGATTATTAAGTGAAAATTTAGTACGTCCTCGTTCTCCTGAGAGCAAGCTGTAAAGATTAACGATATGGCTCCACGGTAGGATTTTTATATTTTACCGTGGCGCCATCTAATGGCAGTAACATCGTTAACCTCTACAGCTTGCTTCAAGGTGCACGAGGATGTACCAAATTTTTGCTAAATACTAAAACAGGCACGTGGCTTGCTTGTTGTGTTAAGACAATTCTTTGTTCATTCCTTTGCTTTGCTGGCTGTGAGCAATTGCTAGAGAGAACTGGAAAGCACTAGATGCTGCCAACTTTCAGAATTTTATTATTTTGCATCGCGCCTGCCTTATAACATTCCACCTGCCTTATAACAGCGATCACGCGCAGATGCCCATCCGCGCATATTACCATCGCGAAGGTCAACTTGAGATAGTAGCTGCGTTCCTCGCAGCAAGGAACGCTGCTACTGTCTCAGTTGGCCATTGCGCCTAATAGACGAACCAGCGTGAACGCATTCATTGTGTCGTCACAAACCGGAATGATTTTCGGATTTTAAAATCACACTTTATAATTTTTTTGATTAGTATCTCATAAGTTTTCTTCGGCAATCTATTGGCATAAATAATTTTAATTTTTACTGCATTAGTCTTGTATATTTCGTGGTAATTATTAGCAAACAATTAAAAATTAGTACATGCACACACACACGGTTGAAACGTCGGGGTTATTGCGCGCGCGCGCAAAGGATCATTTAATCGCAGGATGCTATTAAATTAGTTCCCAATATTCATCAGAAAATCTCCTAGACGCCACACTTTAAAACGGATTTTTAGCAAGGGTATGACTTACGGTACGTAAATAGACCTTTGGGGCCATACTTGATGCGGTGGATCGAGAAAAATCGCGTTGGGAGGAATGTACCTTTAAACGTTTTAGCTGTTTAGCCGGTTAAAAAAAAAATATCCATTTCTTTCCGGGCGCGCCACTATATAATAGTAGTGGCGCGCCCGGAAATAAGTGGACGTTACTCCCTGCTTGCAAGATTCTGTCAGGGACGCAGATTCGGGAATAATTGTGACGGCCAAAGTTCCTTCATTCAAACCTTCGCTCGGGGCAAAACGAACGGCTCGCTTCAGTTTCTCAATTCGCCACCAGGTGCCGCTAGTCTCGCAGCTGCGC
>JAHWFP010103000.1:2932-13938 GCA_023313725.1 Lithobius niger | reverse complement strand
CCCCGGCTTGTCCTTTTATGGCTTTTTTTATTCCTAAACTCAACGTTTTTGAATGCATTTCTTTAAAACAAGACCGGAAAATCGACTTTTAAAACAAGTCAATTTTAAAACTATTGCTCTACTTAGATTTATAACTAGGCTATATGGGGGAATACTTTTAAAGTTAATTTAAGACTTCAAGATAGGTTTTGTCACGCATAACGATCCTTTTTTTTCTGAGACTGTGAACAAACCACAACATTTTCTTGGCCTATCATTCCAGATGCCATAAATAGAGATTTGCAGTTTAAGTGATTGACTGACTTCATTCTGTGTTCAACAAATTATATTTTTTTCAGTTGCAATAGGAGATATAGTATTGCATTTAGGGATCGCCCAACTCAAAAACGAAAAACAAATGCTAATGGAGGACATTGTTTTCACCATTCCAATTGTTTTTCGTTTTTTTGTGGGTGACAAAGACCGGCTATATACTGATCGAAAATTAAATTGGGTTTTAACTTGTCTTTATAGGTATTGAACTGTCTCCTTTTTACAATTTAACAATAACTTACGTTCAATTAGAAAGAACACATAGGCTGCCTACAAAGAAAAAAACCCAAAACAACCATCGTACAATTTCGAAGAAGGAAAGAGAGACAGATGGCTAACGGGAAGGAAAATAAGAATAATGAATGAGGACAACAAGACAAAAATCTACGTCAATGAACATTGGATGCCACATTACAAAACCTTATTGTGGAAGGTAAAAACCCAACAAACGAGAGTTGAAATTCGTTTAAAAACGAATAGATCAAAGTAATGGCGGTCAACAACCACAAAATCGAGGAAAGTGAAAAACGGATAAATGAAATTGTTGAGAATATTACGGAAATCACAGATCATTTTTGCGAAGAAGATAGTTTAAAAGATACGCATGTAAACTAAGAACTTGTTATTTAAACTGGGTTATAGTTATAGGGTAGATATTGAAAATAGTAAAACTGATTGGGACTTGATGGTTCTAGCAGCATTTAATATTAAAGAAGATTAAATTATTAAAAAAAAGATGCCTCCTGCTAAATCTATATCTACACAAAATCCGCAAGGCAGCCAGCAGCAGCAGCAAGCAGGACATACGAAGCAGTCATCTGCATCTGCAGCGCCCAGAACGCAACGTCCAGCAGCGCGAACATATGATGCCATCTACCGACAGAACGGCAAATTACAAGAATAGCAGCCAAGGCCCGCTGAGATAGTAGCTGCGCCCAGAACGCAACGTCCAGCAGCGCGAACATACGATGCCATCTACCGACCGAACGGCAACTTAATGAGGGGGGGGGGAAGGGGAGTGAGACGACGCGGAATGAGCGAGCGAAGCGAGGGACTCCGCTAGTAAACTATAATCGGGTGCATTTACGGAACGTCAGCATAGTTGGATGGGGCCCTGAATTTCTGTACAAGGGTGTGTTTACGCAACGAGACCTTCACGCTCACCAAACGCTATTTGCTAGTCAACCGTTATTTATTTACGATTAGTTTCCAGTTTCTACTAAATGAATGCAACAATGCATAATCTATTATAGGCCTATGTATTATGAATAACAGCGAGGCTAAAGAACGAAGTGGAACAGTAATTTTAAACATTGTTATAGCATTGTTGTCATTTCTCGCTACTTCCAAAATTTCCAAGACCAGCTTCTGGCAGTGATCAGACGACGGTAGAATAAATTAACTGAGCAAAAAACGGCTTCGCCGTTTAGAAAAAAAAAACATTAGAGCTCGTATCCTCATACTCACAGCCCTGAAGGTACACGAATAAAAACGGATTAGAGTTCACTCGAACGCAACGAACTATAATTTGAACTATAATTTGTGGTCATTTTGTGTATGCATTTTTATCTTTCAATTTTGTAGCGTTTTGCTGTTTATGGCGTCTATTTTGTGTGTTTGTGGGTTTACGTTTTGCGAATTGGAGTTCAAATTATAGTTCGTTGCGTTCGAGTGAACTCTAATCAGTTTTTAGAGGCTGGGGAGACGAGCTCTAATGTTTTTTTTCTAAACGGCGAAGCCGTTTTTTGCTCAGTTAATTTGTTGGCTTTTTTCGCTTCAATTTTATATGTGTCCACTGTCCACCGATTTTTGTTTTCGAAAAAACGGAACATTAGAAATGGATACTTATGTTTAGGTTCCGCCAAGGTTTGTCCCATGATTATTATTTGATGGCAACACATAGCGTATTTCTGGATTTAGCATGCGTCATCTCGATGAGTAGTTGATTCTGGATTGTTTCAATATCGTGGCAACAATCGCGGAAACAATTTAACTGGCTTCCTGAAGCCCGCATTGAAAAGTAAATAAGTCACTTAGTCATGTCGGCCGCCCAATAGGCCTCAAAATTTAAGACTTCGCACCCTACGGTTTAAAACTTGAAGATTTAAGGAAAAATCAAGACCATTTAATTTTGGTTCTCCACAACGAGCTAGCTAACTCAAACAACGACACTGTTAGTTTCCTGGCGCCCAACCATTGTTGCATCTTGTTCGAGTGAGCTATAATCCGATATTGTGCGCCTCGCCTATTGTTACCCTATTGTTACATGTTGCAGCATTGTAACATTTTGACATTGTTAGCCGCTCCGCCGCCTCCTCCTCGGATTTGAGAAATTATAGCCCTATTGCGTTACTCTCGTGTGTTAGAAAAATATATGAACGAATGCTTGTGCATCGTCTCAGTTGGCATCTAGAGCATTACGAGTGTCTGGCTCCGCTCCAGTTTGGTTATCGTGGGAGTCGTAGTGCTCAAGATGCTGTACTGTTTTTGCTTTCTAGTGTTCGTGAAGCCTGGATCCGTGGCTTTACTGTCATTGCTGTCTGTCTGGACATAAAAGCGGCATATGACACTGTTAGTATTGAGTGGGTTGAAGCATCGTTAGTTGCGATGGGTGTTAATTCATTCTTGGTTAATGCCATTGTTGCACTTTTAGGTGAGAGGGCATTTGTTACCAGAGTCAATGGGTTTTGGTCGAGTCAAGCTGCTACGAAGCGCGGGCTACCACAGGGTAGTTGTCTTAGCCCTGTTTTGTTCGCTGTGGCCATTAACGATGTTCTGCTTGAGATGCAAAGTGTGTGCAACATTGTCTGCTATGCGGATGATGTTGCATTACGGTTTGTTGGTGAAGATCCCCAGTCCATGGTTGTGCATGTGCAGTTGGCTCTTGAACGGGCTGTTCTCAATCTTGCTAAACGTGGTCTATCTCTGGCGCCTGCGAAGACTGAGCTTTTAGTGCTCTCCAGGTTTGAGTCTATAAGGTCGTTGCCAATACAAGTAACTGTAGGGGGGGTACTGTTGTCACGGCTGTATCCAGGGTTAAGTATCTTGGGGGTAGTGTTGGATGGGGCTTTGGAGTGGACTGATCATGCTCGCGCCCTGCGAGAGAAAGTGAACATCCGTCTTCCAATTTTGAAAGCTCTGACTCATTACAGGGAGTTGAAGAGGGGGATGCTTTTGTCTGCTTACCGTACTTTCGTACGGTCGGTTGTTGACTATCACCTCCCTTTCCTTGCTGTGACACAGCGGCACATTCGTAGTTTGCAGACCTGTGTTAATGACTGTTTGAGAGTGGTTACTGGATGTCTGATCTCTACACCAGTTTCAGCTCTGTGGGTGGAGGCAAATGAACCTCCTCTTCACCTCAGGGCAGAAGAGCTTTTAAAGATGCTGTGCCTACGGAACCTTAGCAGAGGGATTAAGGACCCTGTTGGAAGTTTATTGCGGGACTATGCTACTCTCACAGTTAAGCTAAGGAGCAGTCTTGGTATTGCTGGGAAAGGTGTCTCTCTCCTAGCTGTGGTTCTACTCTGTTCCCCTTGTCCATGGCAGTGGTGTCCTGCAGTCCTCATAGTTTTTCGTCCGAGCTCAACGTCTGCGTGTCCGATTTTTTGTGATGCCTCTTTCATTGCGAGTGAGGGTGTAGGAGGTGTAGGGGTCTGTGTACCCAGTCTGAAGGTGGATGTTAGTCGTAGACTGGTTTCTATGACCTCGAGTCACATGTGTGAACTTGCTGCAATATCGGTTGCGCTGGATGTGTCGAGTCTGCTTGTGGTCCGCCAGGCAATTGAGAATCTTGATGTGAGTGACCCAGTTGTATATACGATCTGTTGGAAGTTGTGGGTAGCGTTACAGTCTAGCCTCCCTTCACTAGCCTGGGTACGTGGCCATAGTGGAGTTACTGGCAATGAGCATGCAGATACTCTAGCCAAGAGTGCTGTTCGTGCATGTGTGAACATCGTCGCTTTGACACAGTCTGTCAGGGCGTGCAGTAAGGCTTTTCATACCTGCACCATGCAGGCGTGGCAGGCAGAGTGGAACACGGCCCAGACTAGCCGTGCGCTTTTTGCGATTCAGGGATTCAGGCGGAGTGTACGCATAGGTCGTTGCTTAATGATCTGCCATACAAGGCAGCCCGAGTGCTGTCCAGGCTACGGACTGGCCATAACCAGTAGCAGTACCATCAGTTTCGTCTCGGATGGAGTAACTCTGCTGACTGCTTAAGATGTGGTGAGGAGGACTCTGTGGCCCACTTTCTGCTTCGTTGCCCAGCACATGCGTCAGCAAGGAGCAAATTGCTTTTATGGATTAGTAAAAGTGACTCCCTCTCTGATCTTCTATGTTCTACAGTGCCAAGAGGTTCGGTTAAATGCTTGCGCGCTATTGCCGGTTACTGCAATACAGTTAATGTGTTCCTGTAGGTCTGCGTTTCCTCTGTTGTTCTTGTCTCTAATCTGTAGTTTGAGCATGGTAGGAGTTAATAGCGGCTCTGGGCACTTACATGTTTTGTATGCTGTTTGCTTTGTGCGGTTGGTTTCATGGTAGTGTATTGTGTTAATATTAGAGTGGGCGCTTGGCTTTGGGTTGTGGCCCCGGTAATAAATTTTATTCCGCCTCCTCCTCCTGTCCAATTTTCTGAAATTCTCGTGCGCAAACGAGCAGTGCTAATAATAGTGCTAATAGCTGCTCGCAACGAGAATTCAAAATCCAACATGGCGTACATTTCGGGGTTATCGAATCGAAAACAAATCATCGAATGCTGGCATTCAGAAGTCATTCAGCCGTCTTTGTACTGCAGTAAAACTTGTTTTCGTCTTGTCATAAATCGAGACTGTCACGCCTCACGCCTCGTACTTTGTATCGCGAGGCACGAGAGAGGATCTGCATCGTTGCCATGGTTACTATGTATAGACAACTTGAAAGTCGCACGCTACGGTAAAGGCGAGAAGCAGCCATCAGATTTAGTATTAACCAAGTAAAAGCTCGTGAACGATAAAAATTTACGTTGCGAATTATTGCAGGAACGCGCCCTAACTCCGACATTACAAAGTAGGAAACTCGTCACGGCTAACATCTTCTATACCTACGATATTAAGAGGCCTACCTGCCCCTCAACTTCCCGGCTCAATGCTGCCATCACGACGTCTTGAAGAGCTGGAGTAGACTTTCTGCGTTTTGAACCAATTTAATGGACAAGTCCAAGGAACAAGCAATACTTACTCGTTACTAACTTCACGTAGAAAGAGCATTTTTCATTAAAGATGAAACTTGAGTCTTTACAAGATGACAAGCTGTTTTACGGAAACGGTTTATTGACTTCCTCTTGTAGTGTACGGGTCGACTATATCTTGGAATTCGCCGAACGTTATTGGTTAAAACTAGCGCCTTGGAATTGGATTCATTCATTCACGTTACAGGACTTAAAGGCAAGTTGGAACCAACAGAAAAGCTTAATAGTGATTTCACACGGAATAATGTTTGCGTGCCGTGCCGTCCCATGCCGCTCGCAAGCGAGCCACGACGGCCGCTACGCAACAACCGGCCATCCCGGGCCAGCACGGGCTGGCGCTGCTCGGCACGCTTTAATTATTCCGTCTGAAATCCGAACGCGCGCCGTGCCGCGCTTGCTGGAAATGCTAACAAAGCTTCATTGTAGTTAAAAATTTCCCCGCCACCGGTTGTTGTGAAAACAAGGAGGCCGACAACGGCCGCATGTAATTAAACCGTCGAAATCTGAAGTCGCGCTGCCCTTCTAGAAACTGCTAAAGAGGGATGGCCGCGGCCATGATATCGTTGATCTTTACAGCTTGCTCCCTGATGCACGAGGACGTACCAAATTTTCACCCGCTGCTTAAGAAGGCTAGCGGCTTGGTTGTTTCGTAAAAAGAAATGACGTTGTTGTGTATTCCATTGCCTGCTGAAAGCGCGTGCTAGATAGAGCTAGACGGCGCTACTTTCTTTGTATTTCCATTCGGTGGCAGCACACCTTTAAGAACCACGTCTTTCACCAGCCAGATCCAGAACGCAGAATGCCCGTGAAAACGTTTATCTTCCCCCAATTTCTATTTATCCCATCCGAAGCTTGAATTGTTGGAAAGATCGATGGCGCGCCCCCCCCCCCACACACACTTCCCAAAAAAAATGCCATAAAACTCAAGCCAATCAAATCAAATCCAGATTAACGGTTTTTGTCCCATAGAAGAAAGCGACAGCTATAGCAATTATGCGCCAAACTTGAAAGATACTGCTGACAAAACGAAATGAGTGATAAAAGATGTCAGTGCAATAGAACTGTTAAATGTTTTAGTCATGGCGTCCCCAAAAAAGAGGACAAAGAAGAAGGCAGGCGAAGAAGCAAGTCCCTATACACACATCGCAAGCTTTGTGTTGGGGGGTCAGGGGGACCCAGAGCAAAGCGAGTAGAAACAGCCCAGTGGTTAGCGTCTTCGTCTCCAAACAAGTAAAGGCCTGTTCGGATCGTGCGTCTAAAAAAAAAAACAAGCGGCTACAGCGACTAACTAGTCGCATCCGGTCTTCTGTACAGTTCTGCCACTACCAATAGTGAGTCACACTTCTCTATCACGCATTGCAACAGCTATCTCTATTATATAATCTAAAAACAGTAACCATCAGAATTGCCCGTTACAAATGTGTTAGCTTTTAAGCTTATTTTTCGTTTTAGGCATAATTGTCAGCGTTTAGGCCTAATTTACAACTTTAATTTCACAAGTAGGAACTAACGGAAATTTGGATTTGGATTTGGAGTAAGCCTATTCATTTTGCAACACGGTATGCCTCCGCACACACACATAATGAGCAACGTAACGTATATAGATCAGTGGTAGTAGAGAAGGGACAGGAGAAACGCTGTAGCAGCGACTCGTAGCATCTATTGACGTTGCCATGGTAACGTGATTTTAGACCTAATTTTCATTTTTTAGGCCTAATTTTTTTAACGGCAGTTTTAGTTTCGTAAGTATATAGGCCTAATGGAGAATTTGGTTCGATCGTAAGCCTAATCATTCATGCAACAATGCGACAACACTCTTTTAAACGAAGCTAAAATGTTTTTGTTTTTACGGCTGCGTTAACACAAATCTTTAGGATTTCAATTCGACGATGAAATGTTATTATTTAATTCAGTTACGTCGAAGAAGTCTATTAGTTATAAGGAGGCAACGATGTTTTAATTTTCCATGTTATTTATAAATTTTGACACTGAATCGATCGTTGTATACAGTGGTCGTTAATTTCTTGTACCGTTGCGAAGTTGAAAAAAGCGAGGGACGGACGGACAAAGTCACCAGAATTAATCGCGACTGAAAAAGGGTTCAAAACAGATAAATAGGCCTAATGTTTCGATTGCCAATTACACCTGGAAAACTAATAGCTTACCAACGTCAGCTTTGCCAATACTAGGAACGTGATGGGGAATGCGGGTCGAATGGAAAGTCATTAAGTTAGGTGGGTTCTGATATCTTTCTGGGTCAAAGCCATCCATTACACCCTGCTGCGCCAGCGACGCTGCATGGCTGGAGTTGTTTTTCTTTTTTTTTTTCAAGCCTGGCTTTGTAAAGACAGGTGTAAAAAATTGTGTACATGTCTGTCACTGCTATTTTTTTTTTCTTGTGTTGTGGCTTTTTTTTTAAACTTTTGTCGAGGTTTAATCACTGAACGTTCGTTTCCTGTCGGTCGAACGACGAAAAATTTTTCTATTTGGCCAGTATACTTTGTTGGCGTTTTCGCGCTCCCAGCCGAAGCCATGGCACTAGCAAGCCATATATGGGTCAATTTTGCTATCTAAATCATATCGGAAATACCTTGTGATGGATCTTTGACATTCCGCAATCGACGTGAGCACGAGCACAGCCACCTAGAGTAAAGGCCGTATCATCTTCGCCTCCCACAATGCTCCGCAAAACGGCGAATCAAATAACGACGCGGCAAGTTTGCCAAGTGGCGTCATCTGTTGACAAAATTTGGAACCCTGGTCGGTTAGTTTGAAATTTCGCCGCTTGGTGTAGAGATGGCAGCACCTAGCAAACTTGCACTTCCTTCTATGTCAACGGTTGATTTTACTTGCCTAATTTGTCTTGATCCGATCGAGACTTTACTGTAGGTGGCTGTGGCACGAGGCATCATACGGTCCTTCTCTTCCCCAAAATACTAGGGTTGGCCGAGGCCAGGCTGACACACAGGGGCTCGCCCCCACTCGCACACCGCATGGATTACTGAGTAGTCATATAATGAATGGGGTGAAACCAGCCAGGAGTCATATCGTAGAACAATCCGTTACCTGTATAGAACAGCGTCACTGACGTCATGTGACGGCATATGGCTACAAGAGAGATAGCTGCAAGGAGCACCAGATTGAAATGGTGGGTTAAACAACCCGGCACTTCTAGTCAAGCCAGTGCTTTGAGAGTGGATTTCGTAGGCTTATAAAAACCGTTGTTTTCTCCAATCCCTTATGCTGCTTAGGTTGTAATTGGAAAATAAAGATTCCACTTGCTTAAAAATGTCAGCAACTGCCAACAAATCTATAAAAATCGCGCGTTATAGGCTTAAGAAATCTAATAGCATAGGCTTCAGGAAGACGCTCTTTCCCCCCCCCCCCCCACCAGTGCCCCTTGCAGCTAACACAGTAACTGGCTCCACCATACAGTTATATACAATAATACTACATCGTGTCACTGCCTGGGTTCTAAACGTAACAAGTAACTACTACTTCCATCATCCTGGATGGCAGCAGCAGTTGCCATTCGTAAAGGCTGAATTCCTTCCTCCATGGCTAAACCAGCCAAACGTCGTCTGCGTGCTTCATGCGCGATTATTTACCCCACCACTACAAGATGGCGGCACGCGTTGTTCGGTTGCCATGAGCAACGGACAGCAAAGACGGTGCTCTATTGAGCGTTACTAAAATAGACGCTTACCCGCTGTTATAATCACTGGAACTCACGCTGACGTCTTTATTGATAACTTGTCTCACGTTCGAAGCCATTGTTTGTACCACTACGTAGTCCAGAACTATCTGAGAAGCGTTTAAGCGTCAGGGTAAAAGCCCCGGCCATTACCGGAATTAGGCTGGGGCAGCTTTAGCTTTTGCCGCGCACCCAGCCGTAGCCATGGCGCGAGGAGGAAAGAGGGACAATTTTGCTTGGTAAATGCCATTGGAAATTCCTAGGTTATTTTACATGCCACAATCGACATGAGCACGAGACATCACAGGGGCCTTCTCTTCCCGAAAATGCCAGGGGTGGCTGAGGCCTGACTTGAACCCGGGACCTCGGGCACAGGCTGGAATAGCAAAGACTGAAAGCTTGTCAGACCGCTCTGGACAACGTAGTGGTACAAATAATGACTTTGAACGTGAGACCAGTTAACAACAAAGCCGTTGCGCGAGTTTCAGGGATTATAATCTTACATTATAAACCAAAGTCTCATTGCAGAAATGAAGCAACCGCAACGACGACCCCCCCGGTAGGGGAACAATGAAAACGTGCGAGTGTGTCAATTCTTTGGCTTGAAGTTGAAACTGGGACGTTGTTGCCCTGAAAAGAAGTTGAAATTGGCACATTGTTGCCTCGACTAACAATTTGCTCAGCGCGGTCATCGCAAAGGCATGTCTTAAATGACGTCATTTACGAAGGACAGTTATTTTTCGGACGCTACTGGGAGTATGGGGAGGGGCCTGAACGGGGAATGCCCGTTCGTGGGGCAGCGCTTATGGTACAGCCACTATTTGATTGAGGGACAGGAGGAGTGTTACACAATTGCAGTTATTGCAGTTACACAATTATTGCAGTGAACGATCAGGCAGCACCGAGCAAATACTGGGAAACAACCACGGGTCAAACAAATGCCCGGGCGAAGCCGGGTACGATGCTAGTAGTGATTATAAAAAAAGACGAGTGTTCAACGGTGTGACTTCTGGCTGTTTTCACCCCTTTCATTATACGCAATCTGTAACCAGGCGGCGCGCGAGTGACACCCAGGCCCTGTGACTGTGAGTCCTCCTATCCATCAGGCGGTCAGACAACCTCTTCCCCTATGGCCAATATTTTGGAGGTTTGTTTCGTTCCCAACCGAAGTAGGATGCCAGAAGCTGCGAAGGACAAATCAGCTGAGTAATTTCAATCGGAAATTCCTAGGATCTTTCACACTCCACAATCGACATCAGCACGAGGAATCACGGGGCCCTTCTTTTCCCGAAAATGCTACGGGTGGATGAGGTCCTGCTCGAACCAGAGACCTCCTGCTCAAGGACCTTAACCAGCCGGCTTCCTTGACCCTCACTATTTGGCCAGTACTAGGGAACCATTCGCGCTAAGACGTACCTATTTTTTTTTTTGCATTTTCCTGGAACAAACAAGTTCCGAAAGTTTTCATTGTCCATAATGAAGGCTTCACAAATCTTATATATTTTTAATGTAAGATTTTCACTCTTCTGCTGTTGTCTTTCTATGGTGTAATTTGCAGCGATTTGTGATGTAAATTGAGACCTCCTCCGAAATTTTTTCAATTTCCGATGTTTTTCATGTTTTGACTTATTTTGTAGTTGACTACACTTGATAATGGTCTTGATTATCCTAGATTGAAATTTTATGTGCCCTATTTTATGTGCACTTTATAGATGGAAACGTTGTATTTCTTCTATTTTACGTGCACTTTATAGATTGAAACGTTGTGTTTCT
>JAHWFP010102999.1:0-17865 GCA_023313725.1 Lithobius niger | reverse complement strand
TGTAATTACGTTCATGTACCATTCCAGCTATGGAACTATGGATAGTATAACTTTCTTTCTTAGCCTATACGCATCTGGAAATTTTACTAATAAACTTACTGAGGAACTGGATGAATATTAAAAATGATCTGCGCTCTAGGCGGGGCCCACTCCATGTTGCCTCGTAAACGTGTCTGGCAGAAAAACAGAAAATAGCTGGTCACATAAGAAAAGTAAAACTATGATATAAAAAACTAGTAAATTTACAATATAACAAATCTTGTTAGTACTTTTGTTTCCTTGAAACTGTCTTCCCCTGCTTCATCGGGAGAAACCGGCCAAGAGGTGGGGAGTGGAAGGAGCTGTTGATATCAAGCAGGGAAGAATATTAACAAATACAACTCATTCCGCAAAGGGTTGGTTAATTCAACATCACTGTACACACTCATTAAATGCAAAATTTTATTGAAACTCCCAGTTTTATTGAGAATAAAACATCTGGAGTAGTGCTCACAAACAATTATCTAGTAAACAATCTGCCTCACGATTATGGTTTATAAAGACCCAAACCAGGTTTCTCATAATTATCAGGTAACTTTGCTAACTCACTAACTAACTAACTGAACTATTACTACGATTTATTGCACATCACTGCATAGATGAAGACAAACACATTCCAGTTAAAGGGGAACTTGACAATTATTAGTTACAATGAAACTTTTCTTACTCGCTGAGGTGCATCCTGTTCTGACACCAACCATTCCAAATCAGATGCTTTTGGTAACTGCTTCTCAGAAAACTTCTTGAGGAGGGAAAGTGCAACAGATTCAGCAGACATGATGGAAATAACACTCTCAGAAAATGAGCTCCTGAAAAATGATAAATGTTGCATTGTTAGGCATTCCGTTAACACAGCAACAATAAGGAACATGTTGAGATATCTTAACTGAGTAAAATCTTCTAGTAAGGCTAACTTACGTTGGATCTCTTTGTTGCATTGGACTAATAGGATTAGTGCGTTGTATGTCTGCATCTGTAAACAAACATATTAAAAAAAAAAGTTAAATACTAACAGAAAGGTACTTGTCAAGCTGAACATATCTTGTCTGATTCATAGTTTTTACTAACTGTACAGTCCATTCATGCAGATCTAACCCTAATAACAAACATAACATTACCAATAAGCCAGCAATAAACACTCTAAAAATTATTTTCAAATGTAAACAAAAGACGCTCACACTCATAATGTCAATACTCATCAGTATCGCGAATTTTCGATACGCATTATCCGAAAAAATATTTTTCAGTCCTCCAATCTTCAGCATAAAAAGTGAAATTCTTTCCCAAAAATTATTTTATATTTTTCTTCTCATGGGTTCCAGTGACAAATGCACAAGGATCTGTAACTTTGGCCTTAATAGCTATTTCAATAGCTATTTCAAACCAAATAAATTTGTACCAATCCCATTTTTTTGTGTCAAACCTATACTCAACCAATCAGTCAAAAAAACAATCGATCGCTCATACCGATCATATCAAAATCATTTTTGATGCCGACCTTACTCGAAACTTAAAGGAATTCATTAAATATTATAAAAGTATTAAGCGCTGGTCTCGAGACGAGCGCGGAACCCAAGGAATGCGACAACCTGCCCTCCTGGACGTAAATGGGGGCACCCTCGGACCAACTCTTCACAACTGCAGTGGCAGCCAGCAAGGAGGAGCTCTTCACTACAACCCCAGACCACGAAAGAAGGATCGCCCACGGCAACTTGACCACGGGAGGAGACTGGAAGAAGGTCGCGGAGCCAGGTTACGAGAAGCAGCACGGGGAATCAAGCAGTCAACCGTCCAAGTAGAATGCCAGCCATCCAAGGGAAGCCAAGGAACCAAAGCCGCCTTCAGCATCGGCTACCGTAGTGGCGACGCCGGGAGTCTGGGCCCCTCAAATGCTCCGGGTAGCTTGGACCCAACCACTTGGGAAGCCACAGTCATGATCATCGGAAGGAATGGTGTACGGGTCCTGGAGCCCGGCTACAACAAACACCGAAAAAGGATGGGAAGAGGGAAAAACAGGACACGTCAACAACGGCATCTTCGGAGGAAGACGGAACCACCGCCGCCCAGGGAGCACCAAATTTGGCGAAGAGAAGGCGTTATGGAGGACGGAAATCGCATTATTTCCAAGGAGAGGATGACAGGGAAGCCAAAGATGTAAGACAAGGCCGGCCAGACCTGCCCACTATGGGCACAGCAGGTCAGCGCTCCGGTTTGGACGGGTGTCAAGGGCAGAAAATGCTTTTTTGTGAAGCCTTCACAGACTGTGTCGAAGAAGTACTGGCTTGAGAATTTGGTAGACTACAAGCTCGAGTTTGGCACGGAGGGGCAACCAATGGCGGAGATGGCAAGGTACCGCTATGCCAATGATCTTCTAATACCGATGGAGACCCCTGGAGTATTTCATTAGTTTCTGCTTTGACGACCAGGATGGGCACAACCAATGCCATGGCCCAATCTTCGGTACCACCAGCGGAGAAACCATCGGTTGCTGCAACGAAGACGTCATCATCGAAGCACAAGGAAGAGTCAAGTGCAACCGAAGCCAGTGATGAGGAGAGGACCTCTTGCTTATGGAGATATGAAGAGAAAGAAAGCAGGTGTAAGGTGAACAATTTGGTGATGTGTGGAGTTTTCAAATTTGAACTGGTGACTACCTCGAACTACTGGGATCGGTTAGTGAACTGTGCTCTGAATGATAGTGTGTGGGAGTGCTGTTTTTTTAAAAATGTCACATTGCCTACTTTGAAAATTCGAGTCCATGTTTACGTTTTTTTTACGCTTAGATTTCAAAGTAAAGGAAAGCAGACGAACGTTCACGACGAAGTAAGCGGTGATGCGGTAGCCTGATGAAGACAATCATTCTGAGCCCCTCCAACTCCAGAAAACCTGACTGTCGAAAATTTGCAAGGATATTGGAACGGTAAATATCCTTTATTTTGAAATCTAAGCGTACAAAATGTAAACAAAGTAAAGGATATTTGCCGTTCCAATATCCTTGCAAATTTTCGACAGTCAGTTTTTCTGGAATTGGAGGGGCTCAGAACGACTGTCTTCATCAGGCTACCACATCACCGAGTGGTGTTTTGTGTTTTCATAAGCTCATGATGGATTATTCACTCAACTAGTGGTAAAGTAAGTTTTTTTTTTAATGACTACTGTTGGTGCAAAATATTTTTAACGTTTATTTTTTTTTTCACTTACAAATTAATAGTACAGAAACTTTTAATATAATAGATTTTGGATTCCTGGCCCACCTTAAGGGGTTCCAGATGAAGGAATGGGATGTTTCTATTTCATTTTTAGACTTAAGCCACAAATCGCCGCCGGTACCTAAGATGTAGGAAAATCCCTGCAGTCCGCAGCTGTGTGGTCTAGACAGACAAAGAATCGATTATTAAAACTTGAATCGTGACTGGCTGTATTGTTGGGCATTACAGTGGGATCGATAGAATCGGCACCCCCAATGACGCCAGGCTTCAAAGTCAGGCGATGCGGCCGCCATATTGGATTGAGGTGAATTAGAACGCCGTTCGTTAAGTTGGGATCTCACTTTCACACGAATAGAAGACCTGACGGATTTCTTTTACGATTTCACGGCATTTGTAAAGGCCAAGAATCCGAAACTGAAACTAAACCTTATGCACGAATTTTAGATTGCATTTATGGTTTTTATTTTAAACAACCACCTTTAAGCCATTATAGTTAACATGGCAATATTGTAGCAATATTAGATAATTGGTGAGCCACTACGTTATTTTAATAACTAGAGGAAGCCCGTGCTATGCACGGGGCCGGTCACATTTCCCGTAACATTTTCCCGGGACATTTTCCCGACGACTTGTCAGATTGATCGACCACTCATGCCTGGCTCCTTTTTGGCTGCAGGTAGAGTGGGAGAGTGCATTTTCAATGCGGGCACGAGGAGGGGAGAAGTGGTTTTCCTTTAGGCTTTCCTTTTAACCGGCCTCCGATATTATAATAAAGATAATTGGGAAAACACAGTTTAACAACATCTTCAAGGCCAGTCAATGAGAATACGATTTTCATAATTAATTTTTATAAATTTCCAAGAGCCACAATAATGCAGCTAACAACATCCGTAGACACAGCGGAATTGTTCACTTGGGAAGAAACATCGACCTAGACGTGACATCGACGATGGTTTCAAAAACGGGCGTCTCGACACAAACATGTAAAATTGGGGTCAGCCGCATGTAAAAGTTCTATGTTTGTGGATTTTGAAAATCTTAAGTGATAGTCTACTTTGGTTTTTTATCTACTTTGGTTTTTTTCTAACTGGGAATTTGGGCTGCAATTTTGGTTTGCGTAAATCATACAATATGATTGTAGGTAATTTGTGGATTTCTGTGACACATGGGAAAAGGACTGAGGAATATTAATAGAATCATTGGCTACATTACCACGAATGGATTCAGCCGACTCAGATCTCTCTTGACAGTCTTACAAAAGCCACATGCTTTCATATTACTTTACTTTGTGTTTTCAGTCGCAAGGATTCAACCTATGAGGTCCTAAGCATCTACAATTGGCGTATTTGTCCCCAGGAATTTATAGTGCAGGCACACTGCCATTTTGAAAATTTCAGACTCAAGAACATGAGTCGGGTATTTTATGCGAAGCGCCAGCATAGGCACGACCGACTAGGTCAGTGCCCAAACGATTAATGAGGAACAGGAGAAAGTGCGAGCTGGGAGATGAGCATGTGGCAACCTGGTGGGGAGGTAGGAAAGGTTGAGCCACTTTCAAGCTCAGCTGCCAGGGTCCACCATGGAATCGCAGTTGGCAGAGCGCACGGCATAGTAATGGGGAGTCCTGGGTTCAAATCCAAGTCTGGTTAACTGTCTTTTCTTTCATTCTCACAAGTCCAATCTTTAATGCTACTTGCTTCATTGTTGGTTATTTATTATTCGTTATTGTTCATTCATTTGTTCACCACGTTAAATATAAATCAGATTTGTCAATATTCTTTTATGTTTTCAAAATGAACAAGTCAGTACAGTATCAAGCTTGCAGTTTTCGCAATTTTGAATTTTTGATACGTAAACAACTTTAGAAATCTTGGCACTGGGAGAAGGGATCCAGTATATCGATTTCCTCTCCCAGATATTGTTTCACGCAGACTTTTCTCCGCAGTAACAACTAATTCCCTGAACTGCTCCTTGTTTAATCTTTTTTTAAAGCAATTTTATTTCTTCATTTTGTGTTTTACCAAAACAAAAACCAGTAACTTTGTTGCAGTATAATTCACCACCTCCAACAAGCTCGTCACGAACCTGAATAAAGAGATGCCATGGATAGTGATAGGCCATTGTCACGTAGTGCCACCAACTGACTAGATGTTTCCGATTCATCGCCAGACAACACCAACTCATTGACACTGTCACCACTGGATGTGCTGCCTAAAGAAAAAGGAGATAACTGATTAGTGATTACTGAACTTGGTATGTCCATACATATGACAACTGTTCAGATATGCATACTATCAAAGCAAGAGGTATTAAAAAAACGAAAATTTTAACACTGCTTAAAATTAGTTTTTACTGAACTTGGTATGTCCGTACATATGACAACTGTTCATATATGTATACTGCTCCTATATGCATACATTCATATGTGTATACTAACAAAGCAAGAGGCATAAAACAAAACGAAAATTTTAACACTGTTTAAAATTAGTGTTTGCTATCCTAAAATACTTACCTTACGTATGTGCTGGTCGCTTATTTTTGCTATTTTATGCCCAAAATAAATTTAAATTAGTTTAACTAATCTAGGAGTGCCGCGCTCACATTCCATAATAATGCATGCATAGCATCCATCTTGTCGTATCACTTTGAAGTTTCATACCGGAAACCGCCAGGTTCTGCGAAGCGAGGAGGTAGGGTGGGTTCTACTGAAGTTAAGTATTATTGATAGTTAGTTTTAAGCCGTGTTAAAATTTTTGTTTCTTACTATCTGCAAAACTAATCTACAGTATGTGCTGACTTTGTCCTATTGGCGGAGGACGGATAAAGTTTTATAAACCTACACCTTTTCAGTTTTCAACACATTTTGAAACACTATGCAATTATATGGTAGTTATAAATAACGTTACCCACCTATTTGGCAGCTTTATTCTTTTTTAGGCAGTTGATCATTGGATTACTGTCCAATTCTACTGCCTGCAGCCCAGGGACGGATTAAGGGGGGTGCTTTGGGTGCTGAAGCACCGGGCCACAGTCCGAAAAGGGGCCTCGAGGGCACCTCAAGGTCACGGGAAAACAAAATAAGGTACTATTTGAAGTAATATCAAATATTAAATACTCAAAGAACTCGAATACGGTGAAACTGCGATAACCTCATCAATTTTTGACCGATTTCGATGGTGCAGCTTAAATTCAATAGCTCAAACCAAATTATCCTAAAAACTGGAAAACCACAACCCACACAGTCAGTTAAGCAGCATCTTACTTATTGTTATTCAAACAAAATATTTCCACCAAATACTCGAGCTCGGCTTGATACTCGACTCTTCTGTTTCAAACTCTACTCGGCCCGACTCGAATTAAAATTATTCTATTCGCACACCCCTAATATATATTCTCAACAACGAATTGTATGTAATTATCATTCAATTATACGTGTTTACATAATTCATCATACTAATAACTTTTCAATGTATAAAATTAATTTATAGATATTGTATAGCAATTCACGCGAAAAACCGGCGAATGCCATAAGTGCCAAGACTGCAGGTAAGAAAAGCCCGAAAACACGGGACCAACAAACGTCTACCCTTCCTATGCCAAAGTCCTACCAAACAAACAAAAGGCACCTTACCACACAGTAGAAACACGTGCAGAAACAGTAGCAGAAACAGGGGTTCGATCAATTCACGATACACAGGTAATCATCTGCTAAAATGCTGATGTTACAAAACCCCAGTGGATGAAACGGTTAAACGGGAAACCAGCAACATCATCAGTGAAACAATATCCTACGCACAAAGTCAAAAGCCTAAACAAGAAAAGAGGCAACGTCCAGATCCCAAAATATACGCTGCATAAGGAACACAAATGAAAGTGGCCCAAAAGTGAAAAAGAATTATGAAAAACCACCAAAGAGCTTTAGCGGCAATCTATCCATAAACTTTGAAAACTTATCCGCAAATTGATCCGTCGGTAGCAGAAAAGCAAAGCAGTCGTGCCGAAACACAGCAACAGAACCAGCGAGTACAGGTGTTTGGAGGGCCGACACATAACCATCAGCACCAGAAAGCACGGGGACAGCTGGAATCAACCGCATTGCGTCATGTGCCAAGCATCCAAAAAAAAAAAACGAAGTGGCCTGTCGAATATCGACGTGTGGTGATGTGCCAAGATTGGCGATGTGCACCAATGGGACGACCAGGCAGAATTAACCTTAAAAAAAGTCACCACAACCAGAACGACGAAGTGGTGACACCGGGGGAAAGGGATTGACAAAGTGGCGATGTGACTATGCAACAAACTCGACTTTCCACACTAGGGCAAATGTGAGACGTGTATGGACATTCGTACAGTGTGACGAAGTGCGATCTAATTCCATCAACCCTGAGCACCACATGCCTAATGCTGTTAAAACATGCTGACAAATTTCCTACACTAAACTTTTGGGGTTTTAATATGACTGGGGTGAACACTAGAACAGGCGATGTCACAAAGCACTCAAGGTAAAACATTGTTCAGCCTAGCAACCAAAATAACATTCGTTCCCAGGCTCACGGCGATCAACTAGCACAATTGTGGCGACTATCATGAATATTCACAGCAGCACGTTCCGTAAATCATTCTGAACAAAGACACAGAAAGCTTTCCACAATAAAAACGCCAACAGGGGTCCCAGTTGGGAGAGGGGCTTGTAGGCAACTGAGAATAACCCCTAAGAGATTACCAAAGAGCCCATAGAACGGAACCCCCCCCCCCCCCAAAAAAAAAATATTAACGGGCCATAGAAACCATACATAAGCCGTTAAGCCATGGTAAAAGAAGGATTTACGTTCAGCCTCCGAAGAGGCAAAAATAAATTTCGCAACAGAAAACTAATAAAAAGGAAACTTCAACATTCACCACAAAATGGACACCAAGAGTAATTTGGCTAACAGTATCACCAAGAGTATCACCAAAAGTATTTTGGCCGAGCATGTATTTTCATCCCATCCCAAAGGTCTGCATACATTTTAAAGCAGACAGAGCACAGCATACGACCATCCCGGTCGAATGCTCAAACGACATGTGGTGATGGGTGGTGCTGCATGCTGGGAGGTAGCATGCATGCCACCCGGTGGTGAGCTTCAGAGGCCTCTTATTTATTTATTTATTTATTTATGTTCCATACACAAAGTACAATATAAAGGATTAAAAAACTTGAGTAAAAACAGTGAGGGCAACTACAGCTCAGGGAAAAATGAATTAGAACAGCAAACTATCCTCAGCATCTTGCAGGACTGCAATGCTCTGAACATTGTCATGAGCATGTTGCCGCAAAATTTTAGGTTCCTTGGTGTTAGAACTTCGTACCAGCAACCAAGTGACAATAGTCCTTTTGCAACAGTGCCTCTGATTGTTCGAGGCCAGAATCGTTCCACACAGTGCAGCCTACTTCATCAGCACTGCTAGGTCGAGCGTGAACATTTTGCCATCACAGCAGGCTTGATGGCTATGACAATGCCGAGAAAGGTCATGAACTCTTTTAATACAACCATGATAAACGATGGCAAGCTCTTTCATAGCTGTTTTCCGGAAGTTAAAGTGAAATTTAAGGTCTTTGAGAATAATATAAAAAATATTAAGCTAACAACTAAAGGGAAGTATTTTCGGATAGTACCGTATAATTCTGAATATAACATGATACTTTTTTTTAAATAGCAGCATCATCTTATACTCGCGTGCAAATCCATAACTCGGCCAATTTGATGTTTTAATACACCATTTCGATTGTTTTTCCGCGAGCTAACCAATGGTGCTAATCTCATGCCAGTTGCTCAAATAATTTTTGGATTATTTAACAAAAACTAAATAGATTTGGAAAATGGCCTCAGGAACCAGTCCAAAGGCGAAGCTATTATTACAATTTTGGGTTTTGAATCCAGGACCAGGTGAATTTACTAGTGTACAAACTAATAAACATTACACCAAACCTTATGAAAGCCTTGCTAAAGTCACCCGTCTTATAATCGCAGCCATTCATTTCTTTAGAATATGCAAGCCCAAAAATGCTACTCTTTTTATATTTGAGGCGTCTTATTTTCGGAGTTATACAGTAGGGAAACATTATTGCGACACAACATGTTTATTCATTCATACAAGGATAATAAGTAGACTACTCAGTACAGTACCAGAATTATGAACTACAGTAGTTAGGCTACTAAATCAAATCTTACCTGAATAATCAGCTGAAGAATGTGGAGAACTAAATGGAGATGCACTTTGGCTCGTAGTAGCTGAAATATTGCAGACTCCATGAAAAATTGGGCCGAGAAAAGGGCACAGCAATAGTAACAGTAGAAACAGTGTCGATTAATGCAATACTTACTGTCAGTTCTGCCGTCACTAAGAAGTTGTACCGGTCGTTTTCTGGTAGCTTTCTAATTTACAAATAAAAACAGGGTTACAAGAGCAAAAAGCAAATGTAACTTTTTTTGCTTAACACAATGATTGACATAATGGTTAAATTCTCCTTTAAAACAATCTAGGGTAGTTGATTTAAACTATCAATGAGCCATCACTGTAAAAAAGAATACACTGTTGAAGTGAACAGTCTGACTATCTGTTGGGTAAAATCAGACAAATGAATGATAAAGAGACCATGGTTAATCTTTGGTCAAAGCAACATGCTGAGATACTTTTGAAACTGTATAGGGTCACGTGTACCAAAATAGTGGAGTGGGTTGATGACACATTTGGCTGCAACAATGGGTTCCAGATAGTGAAGTCCTTCTGCGTACTTTGTCATGTCTCTGAGGTAGCATCTTGTGAAGACTGACTTGCTCTTCCACGATGCAGCTCTGAGGATCTCGGGAATCGAGATGTTGCTGTGGAAGGCCCATGAAGCGGTGATGGCACGAACCTCATGAGCTGTGACCCTGATGTTGTCGTCGTAGCAATTAAGGTCTTCGTAGGCATGAAGAATGATCTGTTTAATCCAGTTTGCAATCATTGCAGCGGATGTCACGCCGAAATCCTTTTGATAGGTGTGAAAAGTTGATTTCATCCTCTACGGACTCCGTTCTCTGGATGTAAAATCGTAATGCATGTACAGGACATAGAAAACGTTCAGGTTCGTCGCCAACCATCGGTGAAAGCACTGGTAAGGTGATGGTTTGGGTTGGTTCGTGGAGTTTCTGGGTTTTGGCGCTGAAGGAGATCCTGGGAGTGAGATTAGCGGTCTCGAAGTCCGTGGAGAAGAAGCAATACGGATCCACTGACAAAAGCTTGGATTTCGCTGCAGCATAAACTCGTGGCGATTGTGACAAGAAAACAAGATAACTTGTGAGTTAGAAAGTGAAAGTTTCAATTTTGGAGTTGTTAATAAGGTTCCTTCATCAGAGAGTTTAAAGAGATGGAAAGGTCCCAGTCTGGGTAGAGTCGTCTGGTTGTGGGTCTTTAGACTTTGAACGATATGATGAGCTTTGAGATCCCAAAATCGTCTAGAAGATTGGCTGAGTCAGTGGCTTTGAAGACTGAATTCAGGGCTGATCGGTGAACTTGAATAGTTGAACCTTTTAAGGCATCTTTGAAAGGTCGTTGAAAATCAGAAGGTCAGGTAGAGAGGGGTCAACAGTGACTGACTTTCTATTTGTTACACCAACGAAACCATTTTTTTCAGTGACTGTCATAAATTTTGTTGGAGGACTGTCTGGTTGCTTCTGGAGGAATGCGAGCACGAGAGAATTAGCGAGCCCACACTTGGAAAGAGTGAAAGAAAAGTTCTTAAAACTTGGCTATCCTGGAGGACTCCTAAACCGGTTACGGAAGAAGGCGTGTGCAGTCGTAGAATGGGAACGAAGGAAAGAAAGCAGAAGAGACAAAGAAGTAGATAGAAAAGGCCCGAGAGTAGCTTTAACATACATTGAAGGAGATGCGAACAAAGTGCAGAAGATTTTAAAAGAACAGGGATCTAGAACGTATTTTAAGAATGTAGAAGGACTCAAGGAAAGAATTACGAGAAAGAAGGAAGTAGACAAAATGGAAGGAAAGCGTGAGACACTGAAGTCGCAAGACGAAGAGAAAATGGGGGCCGTTCAGAATACGAAAGAAGCAGTGTATAAGATTCCGTGCAGAAACTGTGATGCTGTTTATATAGGAGAGACCAGAAAAGGTGTGCGAACCAGGGTGGCACAACACATGGCTAACGTCAGGAATAAAAAGGATGACAATGGCATCGCAGTCCACTGCAAATCTTTGATGCATGAGGTGGACTGGAAAGGCACGAGTTCTCTTCTCAAGTCAAATTCAGCACGAGATTCCCACCTTCGTTGCCTTGAATCACTTGCCATTCAACAACATGAAAAGAACGGGATACTTTTGATGAACATCCAAGGCCCAGCTTTCCCTAGAGTTGCACACCTGGTAGGAAGAGAACTCGACGAGCAGTTGAATCATCAGTGGGGTCTCACGAGTGAACCGCACATGCAGCCCAATAAATACAGGAGGCTGCGGCCGCGGGCGTATTCAAATGTAAAAGCAGACGACGTAGTAAGCAACGTAGTAAACAACGATGTAGTTGAAGTAGAAAGCAGCAAAATCCTCGAGACCTGATGAAGATATCTGGGTGGTATCGAAAATTTGGACTATGTGTGAGTCCGTGTTGTGAAGTTTTGCGTATTTCGTAGTGTTTTTATAACGGATCTGGTTGCTTTGCTTGCAATTCATATGGCTTGGTCCTCACGAATTCCTGCCCCTTTAAGGAGTCCGATGATAATGGCCACCCGTGTACATTCAGAAAGCTGGTGTTTGGGTGGAAGAGACTGCCTTTCTTCTGTGATAGGAAGGAGGTTTGGTGTCTCTGGTAGGTCCGTAGGTCGTCGACCAGAAGTTCTAGGAGTTGAGGAAACCAGGCTGCTGCGGCCAATGAGGAGTTAATAGCAGGAAGAGGCATTGAGTTGACTGGATGATTAGAAGCACTTGAGGTGCCAGCTTCAGGTGCCAGGTTAACTTCTTCCTTGTGGTTAACGGTAGGAAAAGGTATGAGAGGCAACGCAAGATGGCGCCGCTTGTTGTGTCTTTCGGTGAAGTCTTTCGTAAGAAAGCAGGCAACGAAGCGAGGCGTGAAACGATGCTAGCCAGAAGGGAGAGCAGCTGGCATCAACGGTGTGTTAAAGGTGGAGCAGAAGGGCGCAGTCGACAAAAGGGTCGATGGGCGAAACGCATGCAGACGCCAGATAAGCAGCGTTGATACTCGACACGCGGTAATTGTCTCTTTCGGTTCCCGACTGATTAGTCATCAGTGTGGTGATTGGTCGCGTCCACTTTTTTATTTGCAGAGAAGAGTATGCTGACAGCCAGGTTGTACGGCTCAGCTGCGAAAAAGTTGTAATGAACCAGCCTAGGTAGACAGTGAATTCAGCATTGGTGAAAACGTTGCTTGCGAGAATGAAAAGTCACAAGTTCGTTGACTTGTTGTCTTTGGTGTGGCCAGCAGGGGTGAGATGCAGATGCTGAACAAGCGGCATCGAATTGACAGCACATGGCAATGGGGTGCAGTTAGACGAGCACGCCCACTTTGATGGTCTTTTGGTCGATCTCGACGGGAAGTTCAATCAGTTGCCAGAGGCAAACAGAAAACGATCTTTCGTTGTGTGTTGGCAAGGATAACAGGGTCAGCAGCCGATGAGTCAGCTGAAGCAGGAGGTGCTGATCGAAGAATGGGAGAACGAAAGCCTGTCGAGCAGCTTTCGGCAGAAGACGCTTCCGCTGATAACGAAGATCACTTGAGGAGACCACGGCAAGAAGTCGGAAAATAGTCGAGGCTTTGACTTTACTTCAAGTTTCAATATAGAGTAAGGAAGTGTAGATCAGATGTAGCAGTGCCGATGGCTTGTCCACAAGAGACCGGAAAAGTGTTTGCCGTGTTGACGGCAGTTCTATCCAAGCTGGCGGGGGAAAGGGACCGCCTCGCATGAGAATGCCGACTATGAAGATCGCTTGAGATGATCATGGTGAAAAATGCGTGCCACAGTCGAAGTGACCGACAGGCCAGGAAAGGCAGGCGGTGGGTCGACGATACATCACGGTCAGCAGCCGAAGAGTCGGCCAGAAAAGACGCTTTTGGGGTGGCTTTGACTTTAACCATTGTGACGATGATTCTTCTTTTGTTTGGGAAAAACGGCAAGCATGTTCACAGCGTGACAGCTAGAGAAAGAACGATTACCGCTTTAGCCTTCCGGCCCTTTCATAGGAAGGGTACGCACATGCTCAATTGAGTTAGGGAGCTGGCTGTAATTAGACAATTTTAAAACTAGGGAAAAGAATTCTCGAAACAAGAATGCTAAATTTAGAAGTAATGTATATTTTGACAGCAACTAGAAATCCCTAGTTCATCTGAGTTTAACACTGATGACAAAAGACCCCAGTCTTTACAAGCGCAAGTGGGTTTTGCTTTCGTGTTAATAAATACCGACTGATTCAGCTTTCGCTTTCGTATGCCGGAATGGTTCACATTTGCGCGAATGTTTTTGCTTTCGTCATGGAGAGTTGTTTATGAACCGGCCTTCACTTTCGTTATCAAGGTGGTCAACTCCAATTGAGAGTCTTGATGCTGCAGGGAGCTTTCGCCAGAAACTTCACACCTTGTTTGTGAATGATGGGTGACAGGCAAACAAAACTTTCGCTTTCATGTGAACATTCACAGCATGGATCCAAGGTGGGGGGGGGGGGGGGGGGGGAGACACACGATCATACTAAGATGGAAGCATAGCAGACAATACAATTTAGCATACAATTTACTAATGATTTATTGGCTCTATACTCACTTCCTGCTGCCTTTCTCTCCTCCGCATCCGAATACGCTGTTGCAAGTGCAGAATTTCTTCATCACTCTCATCCTCATCTTCCACTCGCCTCTCTCTTGCTTTTAATGTTTCATTCCATTTGATTTGTTCAATGGCAGCAATCAGTGCTTCAGAAATGCTGAAATGATTGTTCTCCTACAAATAAAGCCATGAAAACAAATGACTACAGTGACATCTTCATTCAAAAACATTTACGATAATTCCTTAGTAATTATTAAGTAAATATTTTCACATGACACAAACCTACACACTGACCTATTAAGATTGACACAGGAACATCCAGACAGAATGCAGGATGTCACTTGTGTGGATTTGCATAAACTTTGGTAGAATATTTAAAAGGTGGGCATTTACCAACGAAAACTGTTGGAAGATATATTTTTCTTTGCCCATGATAAGAATTTACCGATGCTACCATTATACCTTGCTCTAAGGAGCCTGAGGATGTACCAGAGTTTCATGCAATAATTTATGTAGGCATAAGCCATGTTTGTTTCTTTGAAAACAGTTCTTGGTGCATTCCTTCGCTTGCTGGAAGCTTTAACGATATCACAAATGCTAAATGGTGCCACAATCAGATTCTACAGGTTTTTCGTTGGTGAACACTCACCTTTTAGTTAACAGCACCTGACTAAGGCATCTACCCCAACTCACAAGTTGCAGTGAGCTGAATATGTTAAGTGATGACTAGCAGCATGAACTCTTGAGCACAAGTTAATGAAGCCTCCTTAAAGGTAATCAAGTTTATAACTTGTGACACAAATATTTAAGAAGAATTGGAAAGGTACATCATACTGGTTATATGGACAAAAAAACAAGCAGCTGCAGCGACTACCTAGTCGCACCGGTCTTCTGTACACTTCCGCCACTTTCGGGCCCCTTCCGCTTCATACTTTTGGTTTTCCTTTATTCGTTTTAACTAATTTTTGGACGCTGAATCTAATGGTGAAAACCGTTTGTCTCTATTTAGTACTATTCTATGGGACTAAATTGGTTCACTTGTCTGCCACTTCCGGTCATTTATGGGCCATTTCCGCTTCATACTACCATATTTTTTTTTATTTATTTCAACTAATTTTGGCTTACGCTAACGACAATGAGAAAAATATCCATAGTCTCGGGTAAAAATTTAGGTCCTATCCAGAGCGACCTTGCGTGGATGGGAGTTTAAGTGAAAGACTTGCTAGGGAATCTGCAGTGTAAAGTGTTCCTGCCACCAATGGGCTCGAGGTAAAAGGGCTACGCCCTCCGAATGGGCCAACCAACCCATGTTGGTTTTAAAAGTGCCGAGCGATTGGTACGGTAGGTAGTTTTGCGCAGTGTTGAATTGCTGCAGCTGCTCCTGCAGCCGTTGGGGTGAGGGAGTGTGAAATGAGAGGGGTAGGGAGTAAGCATGTTTGGGAGTGCCTCATATTCCAAGCGGGGGAAGAAATGTGAGGGGGAGTCGAGCACTTCCTCCTGGGAACGCACCCAACTGGAAAAGCTGGGGTGCGCCTTGCACATATACATCGTAGAATAAAGGTAGTAGTCAAGAGACAAAGGGTAGAGCATGCGAACCATTGATAGAAAGCACAAGTGTAATAACGTAATTGACAATAAAGCTGCTATTAAAGAGATTGCGAGTTGTCCGTGTCAGCAATTGACAAGATTGCGAGTTGTCCGTGTCAGCAATTATCAGTGTGAACAACATGCAACGTCACAGTAAGAATTAACTGCTTGCCAATGGGCATATTATTCAACAAATGAGAGAAAGAGAGAATTAACAACTTTGACAAAAATTTACCTTGTCTAGTTCAGCACAAGTGTGAAAGTCTTGTGATGATAAAAAGCTAGTAAGTGATTGTCCTTGCATTGGTCTTGGAAAAAAACATTCCGTCATAGGAATAACACTGCTACCACCTGGAATTAATGAATCTGTTTTAAGAATCAAAACATTTTTACTGCTTTCAGCATTTTAAAAGATTGAATGACATGAAACTGTGATGTCTGGCACACTTTAATAAGTACATACTTAGGGAACTCTTTGCCTAAAAAAAAATACCTCATAAATCCTTATAATAATGCTTGATCCGGCTGAGTAGTTAAGAAAAAAAAGCCGAACAATCACTTCGCCCTTCTCACACCCGTATTGCAAGTGGACTCTTCCATTCTACCAGCATGCAAGTGCAGCCGGGAGGGAGCGATCGATCAACTCCCGTACGGCTCACAAGAAGATCTACGAGGCGCGGGCACGAAAAATGTCGGGAAAAGTGTGTCTGTAAACTTAATTCATGACCTGACCTGTGCATGGCATGGGCTTCGTCTAGTTCTAAACTAAATATAAGGCCACTTAAAAAAAGAAATTTGGTTCTCGGGCTTTTTTTTCATGAAATACAGGCGGGCGGAATTTTATTTTTTGTTTTTCGGCCCTATTTTTACGGACACTTTGGAGAATTTTTTTTATTTTGCGTAAATTAAAGAACACTGCATCGTAATTCTGCTGACCATGTGTCCATAACATTATTTGACAACAAGAATGGTAATTTTATATTTTCATTTTTCACTAAGCACCATTTTTGATCTGCAACTGCTATTTTTGCTATGTCTTTTCTTTATTTCCCTGTCAAAAAATCGGTGCGGGAGAGCCTGAGAACCAACTTTGCTTTTTTTTTAATGGCCTAAGGTAAATAATATATGACCCCTAGCAATAAAATAGCAAATACTAAGGTTCAGATTAGAATGCATTACAATCAGGTAATTGCCCCCGTCAGGCATGAGATAATCATAAAGGTTTAAGAAATACTAAATAATTAAACACACGAGTATCTCGTTGGGGAAACCCGTAATACAAATTGTCGAAAGCATTCAACCTACAAGTTGGGTGAGATTTTTAACTTATCAACCGATTTCACTTCTCTCAGCCCTCTGCAACAATGGTTATAACAATGCTATTCTAGCTAACGAGACCAATCAGTGCTGTTCAACAATGCAACTCTTGTTTCCTTTCTTTGCCGTAAGAACGAGTTCGAAGTTGGGGAACAATTAAAATTAAAATAAACTTTTACGGTAAGGTATATTGAAATAGTACATTCCATCAGTTAAATGATGTTAACAGGTACTTTCAAAATCCAACACAATGCTGTGAAATTGTTGTTTGAATGGGCCAACTTCGTTTTGGTTTTCTACAGTATACTTCGCTTTGTTTGATGATAGTTCATTACCATGTAAAATGTTAGATGCTCCCATGCTCATTAGTTCATTCTGACATCAAATCAGACCACAATGCTTTGGCAGTTAAGTCAGACAACAATGCCTGCGGCCCTCGACATTGCCGAGTTAGCTCAGCACCGATCCGTTTGCTCTCAGTGCAACTCGTTTCATTTGTTTGCCAAAAGAAGAATTTTGAGATCAGTTTCTGCCTCATCAGTATTTTACTATTCAATGCCCTCATGCAGGTAAACAACGGCTTAATGTTTCGAGAAAAAGAAACTCACATACTGATGTAAAACGCACGTAAATAATGGGGTTTTGTTTACACCTGAAGCTCACAATATGATACCAATGAAAGTCAGTAAGTTGAACTCTGTGGGCCAACTGTTAATGTGGCACTTCTAGATATATGGGGTAAGTTGAAAGTTCACGAAGACAATTTCACGCTTAAATTCAAAAACATCAAACCCTCAATATGCGAATCTGCGAATTTTCGACAGGCTGCTGACAAAGGATGGAAAATTTAGTCCGTCTGTCTTCTTCAGGCCACCACAAGTAATAAATTTACAAAATTTACATTATTTACA
>JAHWFP010102997.1:5033-20501 GCA_023313725.1 Lithobius niger | reverse complement strand
AGTACTCGGGAGACTTCTGTCACCAACTTAAATGAGGTCCCAGTGGGGGACCTATTTCACCTGCTTGTGTGACATAGTTCTGAACCAAATTAATAATCTTATTGTCGCCAATTTCAACACAATTTTGTACTCTTTTGGCACTTTGGCACTTTGACCTACCGATATTGGCACTGTTTTTGAATTTTTTTTGAACAAATATCACCCCTCAGTGTAATTTATGATGGAAGCACTAGAAACTAAGGCCATCACATTTTATTGACAGTCGACAGTTTTTGCGAACTCTTACAATTAAGTCGAAACAATCCACTTCCGAAAACCAACTCAAGCAATGAGGGCTATATTGACTTTGAATCGTTTCCCAAAATACTTAGTGGCTGGACTTAAAACTGAGGTAAGACGTGTCTATGCTCAGACTACCAATGAACTTTTATTAATTGAAGAATTTAAGTTTATTTTTAGCAAATTTCTTTGTAATTGCTTCCTATTACCAACCATGTTTCGGTAACCAAATAAATAGCTCACTCACCTAAAATAAGCAACACAGGGATTAAGCATCTGTGACTTCGCAAAAAACTCTTTTCAGATAAAATCAGACGGGTCAGAAAAATTCCATCGCCCTTCGTCGACAGCTACCAACAGCTGTCGCCACCTCCTAACAGCTACCTCCTAACAGCTACTTCCTAACAGCTACCTCGTAACAATTACCCATTCCTGGAATATTCAAGAAATCACCAGGATGGTTGCCATCCGCACAGGGACGAGTAAACAGGAAATTGCCAATCTGTGTTGGTATGACAGGTGGCACATTCTGTTGATTTGTGTTGTCTTATTTTTAGTTGGTTTTATAGTAATGAGGTCTTGCAACATTAGGATTGTTAATGTAAGCAGTGACATGTGCTTTTTTTTGAACAGCATGAATTGTTATGGATAGGATTTGATGTGATTGTGTTCACCATGATTCTTAGTGTCTTCTCCACTTAAAAATGACATAGATTTGAAAGTCGCAGCGTTGTGATCTTCTGACGTTTTTTGCACTTAATGACTACCTATCGTCAATAACTACTGAAAGTGTTTTTACTGTTTTACTGGCAAACATCTCGACTGAAACCTAAAACAAAAACTTCTGTGCTTCCTACTGTTTCCTTAGTTAATGTTTGTGATGAGGTGGAGTTCACCCCATCCTTGCTGAACGAGGCTACATGCTTTATGAAATCGAGTAACGCACTTGCCCCTGATCAGTCTTGGATACAATTTAAACAGAATTTGCTTCGGAAGTATGTAGGCCCCTTGTATGCGTTTTCAATCCTCTCCTGTTTTAGTAAGCTTCCAAATGCTCGTTTAACATCAATTTACAGAGGCAAAGTTAGTGCATCAAACCCCTTAACCTATTGCCCTATCGCAATGACTTGCGTTCCCTGCAAGGTTATTGTCCGTAACCATAATAGGCTTATATCGGAAAACCAACATGAATTTCTTACACGTTGATCGATGGGTACTTCAGCGTTTAAGTGTGTTGGATGAGTGGACCCATTAATTTTCAACCATTTTAATATTTTGGCCATTTTCACTATACAATAAAAACATTACCTATGTACAGTACATGATTAGCCCAATGAACTAGGTTGAATTAGGTTTAAAAATCGAGAGCGATAGAGAGAAGATACTATCAATCCACCACCTCCACACTGAATGAAGCTTTAAAACCCCACTATTGCACGTTTTAAAGCTTCACACAAAATAGAGGCAGTGGGGTGGCAGGATCTAGTCTCTCGTTTTTTTAAATTGTAGTAATACGTACCTAAAATTTGTTTTAATTCAAGGACTGTTTATTGATAATATCGTTTATTGTTTTAGCGTATGACCAAGACCAATAATAACACAATGTCTGAACATGAGTAAAGTGGATTTCAGGGTATGTAGGAGTGTTGGCATGCCTGGCTGCGAGCCTCATTGTCAAAGTGCTGGAATTCTTGGGACAGGGGCTCATATCAAACAAAATAGAACAACTATATAATGGCAAAGCTATTTGTTCTACAATCAAATAATTAAAACACAACCCTATATTTCCGTTTGGATTGAACACCACAAAAACTTAAACGGTTTGTTGGAATTGAACGGCTGCTATAGAATTCCACCACCTTAAGTAAGTAGGATGAAAGATAGCACGAGTTTTCGGTAAGCTCACGAAATTTTGTTAAAAATACATACTGCTCTTTTTCGAAATGCAGGTTTTACTCCATGCTGTAAATGGAAATAGCTGGTTCCACACCATTGTTAAAACTTGTTTTATTTAGTTTAGGCTTAAATGCTTAGGCAAAATTAATAAAATGTATTTCAAGTTGCGCAGGAGTGTTACAAATATTTTTACTTTCAATTTACCCTACGTGTTTCTTCGCGCTAATCCGTAACAACCCTCCCAGAACGAACAACCACCTAAAATCAAACCGCAACTCAGTTAATGGATGTACTTGTTCATACCTTTCAATTTATAGTTCCACCATCAAGGGCAGCTAAGTAACCCACCCAAGCCAGTTGTTTTTCTGTTGTTTGGTGATCTTTTCCATATTTGCTTCTACCATAGATCTGGGGTTTTGCATGGTAAGCAGTAAAAATATTCCCGGAAAAAAAATTTCATTATAATTATTCCTGGTTTAATTTCCCATGGTAGAAAACGTGAATTTGGGGCAATATTAAAACACCTTCTTTTCGAGTATGTATTTTAATTTGTTAATGTTCTGTAGAAAAAAATCTCTACCCTCCCTTACTCAATGACAAATGTGGATGTGGCCAGAGTGGACACGTTCCCCTCCTCCCCCACACACGATATACAGTATGTCCCCCAAAACAGATTTCTATAGTATACTTGATATGAGTTGGTAATAACAACGTACTCATATAGGAAATCTCCTATGGCGAATCCGATGATGGTTCCCAAACTGACCTTGGAGGTCATTTTCAAGGTCATCCAAAATGTATCTCCTACACTATTCAAGATACGGGTATAAACTAAATTAAAAAATTGTTTGGGCTTATAAAATAAGTCCAACAACGGAAACAGAATTGAAATCGCGCCGTAAACACGGAAGGTATGGGCAAAACAACTTGGACATTGCAGGGGAGCCTACCAAGGGGTAGCAATAAGCATAGAAAAGTGTCCAAATACAGTTATTTCATAGCCATAATTAGGTTTAAAGGTGTTTGGGAGCAAAGGTTATGCAGAAAACAATCCATCCCTCAAGCATGGACGAGCGAAGCTGAAAACGGATGCTCACTGAAAATGGATATCTAGAAGGTGCTCTATAACCAGAACACCAATCCATAGGCAGAAAATAAGGAACATTAGTCATTAATGAATACAAGTTTCCTTCATTACGTTAAAGTGAGAACACAAATATGATAACGCAGTATAACAAATTTAAAGAGATATAAGCAAATTAACAGAAAATCACCACAAACGCTTACCTTTTAGCACCAAAATGTATTAGAGAAGCACGGGTCCCCGGTGCTCCCCCCTTTCATATAACTGCCGAAATCAGGCACAGTGATTGCCTTTAGCTGATCGTTGCACAATACATGTTGATGATGCAACAAATGATTGCTTATTACTGACCCTTGGTAGGCTCCCCTGCAATGTCCAAATTGTTTTGCCCATATCTTCCATGTTTACGGCGCGATATCAGTTTTGTTTCCTTTGCTGGAGTTGTTTTATAATCCCAAACAACTTTCTAATTTACTTTATGCCCGTATCTTGAATAGTTTAGAAGATATATTTTGGATGATCTTGAAAACGACCTCCAAGGTCAGTTTGGGAACCATCTTCGGATTCGCCATAGGTGATATCCTATATGAGTACGTTGTTAGTACCAACTCATATCCAGTATACAGCAATCTATTTTGAGTGGACGGGACTTCTGGGACATACTGTGTACCACGGATATGCTTCCGCTCGACCGCATCATGCATTGAATTTTATTATTGCCGGAGTAGAGCATTGAAGTTATATTCACATTCATATTCGCCAAATGTTATGTTAGGTTGGTTAGGTTAAGTTTGGTTAAGTTAGGTTTGGTTGGGATGCAGTAGGTTAGGTTAGGTTAGGAGGTTAGGATACAGTGGCTTCGATTAATTCAGGGTAGGTGAACCTAACTTAACCGTGGATCAAATGTGAATGAGCATGTAATTTCAGCTGCCGTTCGGAGTTTAATTCTTCGTATATTCCGGCAGCGAATTACTGGTAGTTCTGACAATGGAGTCCTTAGGATGTTTACTGTTTACACGTGAAGTATGTCCCCTCCACATTTCTGACTACACGCTACCAGAGGTTTACGTCACTCTTGCTCCCTTGGGAGTATGTACAACGAAAAGCCACTTGAACTGTAATGACCAGTAAGAAAATATTAGAACTACTGGGGATATTTTTTCCAGCGGATATTTTTTTCCAGCTTCGTTTTGCCCACCCAACCAACGTTAAATCCTCAGGTGAGGAGGCATTTTAAAATTTTTAAATGTTTCATGCTTTGTCTTTTTTTTTTGGTAACTGTGCATAGTGTTTCACCAAAACACACACTATTGGCACGGTTTGTCTGACTTTCTCAACAAAGACCATGCCTTCTCATCCTGCCTTTTCTGGGCATATTCTGGTTGTCATTACACTTGTGATTATTTTCGTTACATCTCCATTATTATTACTGTAGGCTAGCGAAGTGTCATCATCATCATCATCATCATCGCAATGGAAGTCTACTATTGGGCAAATGTCGACTCGTGTGAGATGGGTGCATATTTTATGAAAAAATATTTTATGCTACAAAAAACAAAAATAAATGCATCATAAAAATAATGCCAGCTAAAAAACAAAATTGTAACATCAGAACTTGTGGGCCCCCCCCCCCCCCCTCCCTTCCCCATTGTCGGAAACTGTGCCGCACTCCATATATTCAACTCTTATGTGTCGTCATTTATTTACGGCTTTTTTTGAATTCACAGGTATGTTCACTTGACACGTCTGCTGTTATCGTAAGTTTGTAGTAAATGCCAAAAATCGAAACCGAAACAGTGATTTCTCATGCGCCCAACACTGCCTGTGGGAGGGACTTTTTCATTGTTAAAGGTTTAGGAAAACGAGGTTTGGTAACATTGGGCCAATTAAGGCTGGCAATTGCTTTTTTTGTGTTTGATGCATGTGTTTATTAGCTGTGTAAATAGCCCAAACAACGCATATACGGAAAACACGTTTATACAGAATACAATGAGAACAAATATAAAACGGAGTAGGCAATTTTATTCTTTATTCCACAAGTTATTGTGTTAAAGATATCACAAACTGACCAACAATTCCTTCCAACATAACCTTTTTTTTACTTCGTGGCATTACTTCTTGTTTTATTTGACACTTTCATTCATAACAATTGTTATAAATGTCAATTTAGCTTTTATGTTGTGATAAACGGTTGGGGACCCCTTTTCATCACAAGTCATGGTATCCATAGCAATTCCAATAAGGACCCAGGAACCATCTTCTCCCTTTAAGGTCAAGGCACTTCCGTAATCGCCCTAAATGGTGCAGAAAAGCAAAAATATGTTAAAAACTCACAATGCACAGAAATTCTGTTGCATAAACAGAATTTAAATTTAAATTTTAAACAGAATTTTTATTTAATATCACTTATTAAATTAAAATATTAATAAGTGAAGGAAGTGCACAAGCTTACAATTAGCAGTTTATTGTTTGAAATTTTCAATTATGCTCTTGTGTTTTTGCCTTATGTATGAAAGTGAAAGTACACGATTAAATAAAAAGAATCAGTTGATAATAGACACTCAAGAAGAATGGAAATACTTTAACAGTATGCATGAGCCAATTTTTAAGGATTAACATTAGTTGGCGTGTTAAAAGAGTTGAAAGTTGAACTCAGAATCACATAGCTAATAGCTGGACGTCTCGTTTTCACCATTGATGATTTACCATTGCACTGCTTTGCTGTCTGGATTTCTGAAGTTATTGCTTAACTGAAGGACGGATTCAAACAAAATTTGGTAGAACCATTAGGGCGAATTTTAGGCCAAACGACGATTGTACCTTGTTTTGTGACTATCAAACACAGCAGCCGAAAAAAAAACCGTAAAAATAAACACAGGTTTTGGCTTAAAACTTTCGAATCGTTTAAAAGCAAACCGGTTGCAAATAATATTAAAGTTAAATTTCCTTCAGGAAATGTCTTATTCACGTTGTGGAAATCGAAGATGGAAAATAAATGACGTCCACTAAACCCTGTTGTGGAATGGCTACTACCATTGATCAAATTAAAAACAAACTTGTTACAAATAACATGCAAGATTAAGTTTTCGTTCCGAAGAGAAAGTGGAGTAAGAAATCTTTCTAGACTTCATTTATGCCATGGATAATATGGAAAGCCACACCTGGATGAGGAAGGATGAGATTTCGCAGGTAAAACGTGCCTCACGGAAATCTACCTATTGTTGCGAAAATCTCCGAATTTTAGTTAAGTCGGAGATTTACAGAGGAAATAAAAACTACCACTTTTGTATTGTTCGAGAAATGTATATTTCGATTAACACTATTATCTGGCCATACATTGCATAGAATCATTGCATAGAATCACCCGAAAAACAGGGATTTTTCATAGTTTGGTGCGGTTGCTATTACGACTAGGTGCAGACTATAGTGGTGAAAGCATGACGGTATTTTAAACGATTTGCAGAATGAAATTTCCGGAGAGACATAAAGCTTAGTAGCAGAGAGTTAAAAGACGTATTCAGGATGAGGCATCAAAAAATCTCACGAGTCCTAGAGGGGTACATAACTAGAAAAGAAGAAGCAAAAAACCGAAAAACAAAACAAAAACATGTTGCAAAAGTTAATGCCACCATTTTGGGGCGATCGTAATCTTGGCCTAACAATACAATACACGCTGAACTAACAGTTAAAAACCGAACAGAATTTACTCATAGCTGATGAGATGTCATAAAAATCTAATTGTTTTTTCATTACATCAAGTAAGGTAGGTCAGTACAGAACTAAAACTGATTCCTCATATTGTACGTCACTAAAACCGAAGTAAAAGTCAATAAAATTTTGCTCCTGATAGCAAAGGACGAACCACAAGTGCATTAATAGAATACAGTTCTATTTTCGACACGCTAATTTCCCTGTCTTGGACCTCTTGGTCACTTAGACAATACAAAACAATACAATGATAAATAATGAGTAATAAAATAGGTACAGGACCCTCACAATAGTTAATACTTAGATTAAACAATAGAAATACGCAATCAAAAAATAACACACAATGGTGTAGAACGTATTAGCGATCCGCCATCTTGCCAATCAGGCGACCACTGATCTTTACACTTTATTAACCGGAACAGAATTAAAAAACTTATAGCCACTTTTTAGCAAAATTTGTAACAGTGTTCATAGCTCTGCTACGATGAATGACTGCAATCGTCAGCTTGCATTTATGGTTCGTCCTTTGCTATCAGGAGCAAAATTTTATTGACACCCCTGCCAAACACAAAATAGTCGAAGCTGACACGAAGAAAAAGTGTTTATCCGCTTAGCCTGCTTTGAAATTTTGAGTGCATTAACTGGCATTTCGGCTGTTTTTTTCCGTTTATAATAGCGGGTCCTGTCATGATGACATGCCTTTGGGCCGTTACCATGACACTTCCTGGCCTGCTTTGGAGCACCTACTGCCAGCCCGTATCTCTTCGTTTTGACATGATTGCAAAAAAAAAATTCTCCAAGTCTTGGTCCTTGTTCGGGTGCCAGAATTGTGACACCTCCCCTGTGCCCAGATCGGGTGAGGCACGAATTGAAGGTTGAGACGAGTCGATGCTGAAGTTTGAAGATGATTTACTGAGATTAATGTACAGCTCATGAGAGATGCTGCTCCAGCATCCATTCGTCAACGACTCTCTCTCTCCTCGTTGTCAAGGAAAGCAGCCTTAGGGGCTCTAGAGATACGAGCTGCAAGGAAGGCCCAGGAAGTGTAATGGTAACGGCCCAGAGGCATGTCATCATGACAGTCCGGTTGGCAGGTCCTTGCACGTATTTTCAAAACCTCTTCAGACCCTTTGTTTTGCATTTTTAAATTTCTCAGGCTAAACTAGTGCCCTGATGCTTGTCTTGTTTTAGCTACCAAGGTCATGTCTGACTGGGATGTCTTTTGATCCCTCCACCATCCACAAATCTTTATTCAACGACTGACAGGTTGCAGCATCTAGCGCCGTCTACCATTGTTTAGTTCTATGGAGCACTTGATTTCAACAAGCGAAGGAATGCGTAAAGAAATTTCTTTTTACGCATCAAACTAACCACGTGCCTCCTTAATTATTGAATGTAAAATTGGTGCATCTACGTGCGACAGAGAGCAAGTGGTCAAGGTTAATGATATCACTGTCACTAGATGGCGCCCATCTCGAGGTTCAAAATCTCCGTTTCAAAACGGTCGATCTATCGAAAAAAGCGCCTGTGGCGTCGTTAGGCTTAAAGGCCGGTTGCCACCAAACTAGCAGTGCAGCGTTTAGGCCTATCGAGTTCTCTCTCGCAGGAAGCAAAGGAATGCACAAAGCAAAACTTTTAAACGCAACAAACAAGCCACGTGACTCCTTAATTATCGAGTAAAAATTTGGTTCGCCCTCGTGCACCTAGAAACAATCTGTAAATATTAATGATATTTGTGTTACTAGATGGTGCCAGGGAATTTTCTTTATATTTTCCGTGGCGCCATCTAGTGACATCAGTATCGTTAATCTTTATAGCTTTTTTCCATGTGCACGAGGGCGTACCAAACTTTTACTCAATAATTAAGGAAGCACTTGGCTTGTTTGTTGCGTTTAAAAGTTTTGCTTCGTGCTTTCCTTTGCTTCCTGCGAGAGAGAACTCGATAGGCCAAGATGCTGCAATGCTAATTTGGTGGCAACCGACCTTTAACTTTACGGGTTGTTTTCCTGTGCACGTGGGCACACCAACTTTACATTCAATAATTAAGGAGGCACGTCGCTTGTTTGTTGTGTAAAACGAAATTTATTTGTGTGTTCCTTCGCCTGTTGAAAGTAAGGGCTATACAGAAATCAATAGCGGCAAATGGCTATAGATGCTGCTGCTTGTAACTTGGTGGCAATCCCCCTTTAAAAACCCCGTTTCACGTGTCTTCCAAACACAACTATACCAAGTGAGACCTCAAACAGCCAGTATTATTCTAAGAGTTAATATTAATTTGGATAATTTTAAATTTCTCAAATACATGACACTAGGAATACATAAAGAACAAGAAGTGAACTACCTTCATCACTTTTGAATTATCAGACGACTTTTAGACTATGTCATTCAATCGTATGTGTGCTTTGGTTGATTGTTAGTTTCTTTCAGGAGTTCAACTGAATTAAGGCAGATAGTCACCAAAACTTTAAGAGCGTTGCGAGCTTGGCTTCACAGCTCAGCGTCACTCGTTGCTAGGCAAAGCTGCAAGCGCCAGGCCGAAGCCCGGTTCCAAGCATTGCTTCGATTGCGTTGGAAAATTTTATATTTGAAGGGTGCCGTTGGGGCTACGCCCAAGCTGCAGCCAATAGGAGGCGAGCTGCATGTCTGTAATGGATACACATAAAGCATTGACTAAAACGTAATTATTTGCTTTAGCAGCTTCACCCAACGAAATCAACACGTTGTGAAGATTCACTAAGAATTCAATAGAGTATAATCCTTTTTTAAACCCCTTTCGTGCAGCTCACCTTTAAAACGATAAAAACGAGCGACATAGGGAAATTAACCACATGGTTTCAGCTTTGTTACAACAACAATTACCACTTTCAATGTTGGTGCATCTCTTGATATTATTGTTAGAGATCGATACATTGATTGATCGATTTATTTCAAGCCTTCACCCTAGGTCATGCACCTGATTATCATTCAATTACACGTAATACAGGCGATCAACAAAACGCACTTCAACAACGTCAAACAGGAGTTGATGTCACCCATCTTGTTTGTAAACAAAGCAGCGTTTGCAGCGTCATTGCACACTGACCCAATTTTGAACGCGTAAAATGTTCTCCAAGACCAACGCTGCAAACGACCAAGCCAAACTCACAACGCTCCTAAAGTTTTGGTGAGTATCTGCCTTTATAGTCGACACGTCTAACCACTCGACTGTGCCTGCTCACACGTTCAGCCAGGATCCCTGACAGGGTCCCCAGGATCCCTGACAAAGTTTGCGGCATGCGTTTGATAGTTTTTTTCTGCTTCGTGGCGTACAGCTAAAGTCATCTAATGATGCAAAAGAAATCTATGTACAGTCACAGACAGTGAAATTTAGACAATTCTGCATGAGGTGATCAGTTAGTTAATCATTCCACTCTACTTCACGATTCCGACACCTAAGATATGCTCACGAACTTTCGCCTTTGGTTGGTAATACGAAGGGCACCAGAATCAGTAAAAAACTAATGCATAAATTGTAGAGCTGTGAAGGTCACATTTTCAGTGTACATATTTCACTGACTGTGACTGTACACTAGCGTTTGACCAATTAATATGTCCAATATACGAAAATAAGATTTCGATCGGTGCCTAGCTTCATGCTTGAGTTATCACGCCAATAAAGTCACATTCAAAAAATTTCCCTTAAGATGGATGCCTTTGACCAAATCAGAAGCTTGCTTGCCTATTTCATTTGTAGCAAATAACTGAAATAGGATTTCAATTGGGCTGACTTATCATGCCAAAAAAACAACAGGTTTTACCTCATAAAAATTCCTCATAAGATGGATACGTTTTTTCAGCACAAATATTCGCCAAATTGGGTACTATAGTCCGTCATGCGCTAGAATTTTGCTAGAAGTGGCCAGTATTGAACTGAGAAGTGGCCAGTATTAAGTCTCTGTTCAATACTGGCCAATTCTAGCAATATTATTTGTAAGCTCGTGATGATACTAAGAAACACTGACCGGACAAACTGGATCGTTTTCTTCAGGAGGTGTAGTGCTACAAAGGCTTTTTTCAGATACCTTAGAAGCAAGGTCAAGGTCTGTACTCGAAACTAATTGTTTGCATTCAGCTGCAGAGATAACGTTGACCTCTAATTTCAATAAATTGTTGCCTGAAATGTAGAAAAAGACATTCCTTGAAATATGGGAAATAGTAAGGATTAGGAAATATGAACATTCTACAGGTTGATTTCTGCAGTAACTGCAACAGTGCAGTTATTGAATTATCAATGTTCCGACAGACTATTAAAAAAAATCGACTTCCTGGAGCACGTCTTGCTTGCTTCTAATATTTATAATAAACGTCTGTAAAATGGTTGGTAAAAAAAAAACCATGAAGTGCACACAATTCACCACTGAAAGCAACATTTCGATTGGATAACAAACTTTTAAAAACTTCGTCAAGTAATGAAATATTTTAAAAGTACATTTTCATCTTTTCAACTCCTAAATGCAGCAGAATCTTCGAGCAATATAAAGAAAATATCGGTAAATTAAAAATGGAACAACACCATTCGCAGCAGCACCGCAATATTCGTAACTAAAACGAGATCACGAGACCCACATTAGCCTAAAGGTTGGTGGAGAATCTGAAATGTGGATGCTGTGTTTGGAATACAGGCAACGTTATCGAAATGGTGAACAGGCGCCTTTAAAAGCAGTTCGAAGAACAACACTTAAGGTGGGGATTTCCAGTTGAGGTCTACAGTTAATCTTGGGTGTAAGTTTGATATTACGAATATCCGGCGATTTCCAATGCGAACTAAGTTGAGGGCTAAGGAATGTAGAGCCCCTAAGCTGCAGCCTAACTTAGTACGGAGCAGTTAGTCCCAAGCTGAAAAAAAATCGGTGATTTCCAATCAGGTTTAACGATAATCATTAACTCCTAACAGGTTAATGAGCATGTTAGGTCTGGGACTATGGATAAAATTTAGACCAAGGTGCACCATGGTCTAAGTTGAGGTTTAAGCGCATCTTTCGAAAGCGATGCTTCACTGCACGACGTGAGTGTTGGTACGAAGTGTGATTTCAGGGGTACATTTCCCCACCAGATCAACTCAAGTGTCACTCTGGTTAAAAGTATCACAGGTCAGTAGGAGATAATAATTTTCCCTCTCTCCAATAGGGACACAACATTTTCAGTTCGTAAATGTGAATTTGGTTTAGGTTTTCGAAGTGACCACGTACATTGACATGTTTTAACAGATTAACATAACTAATTTGTACCGGGGGCCATAGCAACCCCGAGGATGGGGGGACCTTCCCCCCTCCCCCCAACCGTCCAATAAGACTTACAATACAGTTGTCAAATTCGAGTTGCCAAGGTCGGATTAAATATCACTGCCAAGTCCCGTTTCCATGAATACTGATTAATCGTTATCATCCTTCGGTCAGTTTGAAAGCAACGTTTCAGATGATTTTTTTTTAAAATTAACTTTCGTAACGTTTAGCGTGCTAGTAACTGAAACGCTGCCCTTCACCGTTTCTAATCGCTTCCCTGCAGCTCTCCTCCATCCACCCGACTGGTAAGAAGTATAGTCTGGTAGCCAAATGGAATTTCTAACCTAAACCTGGAAGTAAGATCCGCCCAATGTTTTATGGTGGATTATGTTTCTTCAAGACATACTTAATGAAATTCTGCAGGGTGCCACTTTGTCATCCTTGGGCAAATTTAAATATCAAGATGGCGGCCAAGATGGCTGAAAAATCATATAGCGGCCTTATCTTTACTTATAGAACAGACAGGATAATCATTATGGCGTCTAACTGCTACCAGACTGGTATGCGTACTCAGAGCTAGGCTGTGCCTAGCGGGAAAAGAGCCGTTTTGTTTGCCTGTTAGCCCATCACCACCATGGCTTAAAATATCATAGATAATGTAGAAACTAAAAATAAAATATGCTTTAAACTGGGTCTTAGCCAAGTTTAAAGTCTTGATAAGAAATGCCTTCTCAAAAATCATACACGGTTGGCAAAACTAAAAATTGAGTTGGCTATTTTACTTCATGTAGCCTTTCTCTGTTAGACAGTGCCCAGAAGAGGCGGTTCAGTAAGGAGTAACGCCCTAACTGGTATTTCGGGGGGGGGGGGGGGCAAGTTACTGATATATTAATATTCCAAAACACAACATCACTGCCAGTATTTAAAAACTTTCTTAAGTAAGGCAGAAACGTTAACAAAACTACATAAAACAAAACTTAGTAAAGATTTCTGCGAAATCTCAAAAATTCATTTACTAGTTCGTCTGCAAGCCCATTCTGCCATTGTTTTCGTTAAAACAGAACTTGAAACTAAATCCGTACTTCATGAAAATCAGGTATAACTGTCAAAATTAAAAATTGAATTGGAAAATTGAGTTGGCTGTTAGATTTGCAGTAGTCTTTTTCTGTAAACCTGTCACTACTACGATTTGAAGATCCTTGTGTATTAATGCAGCAACAATTCCACTTTGTATACAACAAACATGTTAAGAATTCCAAAAAAAATTCGAAGGTACAATTTGACAATAAGAGTCCATAAATTATCAAATTAAAGGACAAAAGCGACCCAAAGGCACTAAATGAGGGCAAAAATTATACTTAACATCCCTGAATCAAGGGCGAAAAAATGAAAATGGGGCATGTCGATTTCATATTTTTTTAAAAGCTTTGCTCCAATAATACCTCAAACTGTTTTGGACAAAACTGAGTGAAAGGTTTCGCCGTTTTTTCCATCTTTCTTCATTAAAAAAAAAACTGGAGCATGTTGTTGCTTTAAAATGTGCAAGTTTTTTGCAGTAATATTATCTAGGTCGTTTGGGATAAAACTGAGCAAGAGATTTCACTATTTTTCAGCTCTTGACAGTCCATTTGAAAAAAATGTCTCCCCTACTGCCATGCTTGCACACAGCAGTTCATTGGCATTCATTACATAGCCTAGACGCCCAAAATGTATCCTTAACCTGACCCCAATCGTCAATTGCTAGCTACGGGCCTGTTTATGTAATTTTAAACTGAAATCTATAAATTTGGGAAGAAAATGTTTTTAAAAAATGATTCAGTCACAATTTAGTTTTTACAAAACCTGCTATCCTGAAAACCGAATAAGAAAAATCACCGAAATTTGCTTGAAAACAATTTGATACACGAATCTCGACATATCTTGGAGAAGCCGAGAGGAAGGGTATTACGTCACAGGAAGGGTATTAACCAATCAGAGTACTGTAACTAGCTAGACCTCAACATGAAAATCGCCAAGATTACCCAGTACTACTTTAGACCAAAGGTCGGGGTCTAGCTAGTACTGTACTAGTAAGTCCCCAACTTAGACAAGCATTGAAATCACCAGTAACGTTACTCCGAAGCTTAGTTCTGAGGTCGAGGTCTAGCTAGGCCGGGGCTTACATTACGCCAGGTCGTGTTTAGACCTCAACTAGAAATCCCCACTGTAAACTATCACATTTCACATAATGGTAGAAGAATAACACTAGGCCACCGTATCGCAAATAGCAGCAGAAAAATAACACTAAATAAATAGAAACAAATCGCTGGAAATAATACTAAGGAAAATCGGAAACAAGCCAACAGCGAAAAACATACACTAGAAATAACGTAGTTCAGTAAGCCACCTTTATGCACTTACGTTTCGTCGGAGTGGCATGAACCGGATTCGAACCGACTAACCAGTTCGCCCCCAGATCACTTGCATAGCACCTTAGTCGCTATGGCCACATCCTCAACTGGCATAAAGATAACTCACTGAACCCGTTATTAAGATCACAACCGTGACCAGGGCTCCATTCGACCGAATTCATTCGGCCATTGACAATGGAGAGGGAAGACAAATCATACACTCAAACGGCTCAATAAAGGAGAAATAAATAGAAACACATCGCTGGAAATAATACTAAAGAAAATCGGAAACAAGCCAACAGCGAAAAACATACACCGGTCACGAATCCGGTTCGAATCCGGTTCGAATCCGGTTCATGCCACTCCGACGAAACGTAAGTGCATAAAGGTGGCTTACTGAACTACGTTATTTCTAGTGTATGTTTTTCGCTGTTGGCTTGTTTCCGATTTTCCTTAAAATAACACTAAGACATCACATTTCAGGCAATGATAGAAGAACAGTGCTAAGCCATCGCCGATCAGGCAACAGTAGACGAACATCAGTAACGGTAGAAGGCTGTTCTTCTATCAAAACGGTTCTTCTATCTCAAGCAATGGTTGAAGAACAACAGCAAACCATTGCCTGTCATGTAGAGATGGAAGAATATCACATCACATTTCAGGGAGAGGTAAAACACCGGAACAAAGTCATAAGACGCTCAGGCAATGGCAGAAGAATGACACTAAGCCATCGCATCACAGGCAATGGTAGAAAAACGACTCTGAGCCATCGCATATCCAGCAGCGATAGAAGAACAACACTTAACCATCGCATGTTAGGCACTGGTAGAAGAGCAATATTAAACCATCG